>CM056493.1:27421728-27687973 GCA_029783415.1 Anisodus acutangulus
ACAACTTTGTTTGATCTCCTTGAACCTAGCTCTTGGGATCTCCAGTCTGCTAGGTGGAGTTACCGTCATGATGACTTGTCCTCGGCCTTAACTCCATTCCCATTGATGATCTACTAACTCCCTCTCTAGATAAGCCTTTTGTAAGCGGATCCGCCACGTTATCTCTTGACTTTACATAGTCAATCGTGATAACGCCACTAGAGAGGAGTTGTCTAACGGTATTGTGTCTTCGTCGTATGTGACGAGATTTTCCGTTATACATTACGCTCCCTGCCTCTACCTATTGCTTGACTGTCACAATGTATACATATAGGAGCCAAAGATTTGGGCTTAATGGAATATCTTCTAAGAAATGCCGAGCCATTCACCTTCTTCACCGCCTTGTCTAAAGCTATAAATTGATTCCATTGTAGAGCGGGCGATGCATGTCCTGCTTTGATGATTTCCAAGACACTGATCCACCCCCAATTGTGAAAACATAACCACTCGTGGATTTAACTTCAAATGACCCGGTGATCCAATTTGCATCACTATATCCTTCGATCACGGCGGGATATTTGTTATAATGCAAAGCATAGTCTTGGGTGTGTTTTAAATACCCCAAGACTCGTTTCATTGCCATCCAATGAGTTTGATTGGGATTACTCGTGAATCGACTCAGCTTGCTTATAGCACATGCTATATCTGGTCGTGTACAATTCATAATATACATCAAACTTCTCAAAACTCGTGCATAGTCCAATTGTGAGTCACTTTCACCTTTATTCTTTTGAAGTGCAAAACTTACATCAATTGGAGTTTTTACAACATTGAAATTTAAATACTTAAACTTGTCAAGTACTCTTTCAATATAATGAGACTGCGATAATGCTAGACCTTGTGGAGTTTTATGAATTTTGATGCCTAAGATCAAATCAGCAACTCCTAAGTCTTTCATATCAAATTTGCTAGCCAGCATACGCTTCGTAGCATTTATATTGGTAATATCTCTACTCATTATCAACATGTCATCAACATATAAACAAACAATGACTTCATGATTTGGAGTATTTTTAATGTAAACACATTTGTCACACTCATTAATCTTAAATCTATTTGCCAACATTGTTTGGTCAAATTTCGCATGCCATTGTTTGGGTGCTTGTTTAAGTCCATAAAGTGACTTAACAAGTTTGCACACTTTCCTTTCTTTACCAGGAACCACAAAGCCCTCAGGTTGTTCCATGTAAATTTCTTCCTCCAATTCTCCATTTAAGAAAGTCGTCTTGACATCCATTTGATGGATTTCAAGACCATATCTGACACTTGATGCTACTAACACCCGAATAGATGTTATTCTTGTTACGGAGTATGTGTCAAAGTAATCAAGGCCTTCTTTTTGTCTATAACCTTTAACCACAAGTGTTGCCTTATATTTGTCAATAGTGCCATCAACTTTCATTTTCCTTTTAAAAATCCAATTTGGTCCTAAAGGTTTATTTCAGGAGGAAGATCAACCAATTCCCATGTATGGTTGTTCAAAATTGATTCAATCTCACTATTGACCGCCTCTTTCCAAAATGTCAATCGTAAGAAGACATCGCTGCTTTAAATGTTTGAGGCTCATTTTCAAGCAAGAATGTCACAAAATCTGGTCCAAATGAAGTAGATGTCCTTTGACGTTTGCTACGCCTTGCATCCGCTTTACTTGGTGTATTTTCCTTTGGTTCTTCCCGCGGTCGTTTAGATCTTTCACTTGACGACTCACGTTCAGCTTTATACGGATAAATATTTTCAAAGAATTCGGCAATATCCGATTCAATTACCGTATTTACATGAATTTCGAATTGTCCGATTTGTGAACCAAAAAGCCGACAAGCTTTCTTTGTTTGTAGCATAACCAATAAAAACACAATCCACAGTTTTTGGTCCGATTTTTACCCTTTTGGGCAAAGGAACTTGGACCTTTGCTAAACACCCTCACACTTTGAAATATTTCAAGTTGGGTTTTCTTCCTTTCCATAGTTCATATGGAATAGATTGTGTTTTGCTGTGGGGCACCCTGTTGAGTATTCGGTTAGCTGTAAGGATAGCTTCCCCCCACAAGCTTTGCGGTAAACCGGAACTTATTAGTAAGGCATTCATCATTTCCTTTAATGTTCGGTTTTTCCTTTCCGCAATTCCATTTGATTGTGGTGTGTAAGGCGATAGTTTGATGAATAATTCCATATTCTAAACATATCTCTGGCAAAGGAGATTCGTACTCTCCTCCCCTATCACTTCTAATCATTTTTATCTTTTTATTCAATTGATTTTCCACTTCATTTTTGTATTGCTTAAATGCATCAATTGCTTCATCCTTACTATTAAGCAAATACACATAACAATATCGAGTGCAATCGTCAATAAAAGTTATAAAATACTTTTTTCCACCGCGAGATGGTATTGACTTCATATCACATATATCTGTGTGAATTAAGTCTAAAGGATTTGAATTCTTATCAATAGACTTATATGGATGTTTAACAAACTTAGATTCGACACAGATTTCACATTTAGATTTATTACACTCGAATTTAGGCAATACTTCTAAATTAATCAATTTTCGCAAGGTTTTGTAGTTGACATGTCCTAAACGAACATGCCATAAATTATTTGACTCAATAAGTAAGACGGTCAATTCTTATTAATACTCCAACAACCATTTCATTGAGTTTGAAAAGGCCCTCGGTGAGGTAGCCTTTTCCTATGAACAAATCATTCTTACTTATTACAATTTTCTCACTAACCAACACACATTTAAACCCGTTTTTGACGAGTAGTCCTAATGAAACTAAATTCTTCCGAATTGTTGGAACGTGCATAACATTGTTGAGAGTCGAGGACCTTGCCTAAGTCATCTTCGAGTATCTTCCCATATCCTTCAACCTTGGTCATTGCAGATTTCCCATAAACAAGACCTCTTCGTCCAATGGGAGCATAGTTTGCAAATGCTTCTTTTGTAGCGCAAACATGTCGAGTGGCACCAAAATCAAGCCACCACTCCTTTGGGTTTCCAACCAAATTGCACTCCGATAGCATTGCACACAGATCATCCATATCATCATTCTTTTCCACCATATTGGCTTGTCCTTTTTCCTTGTTCTTTTTCGGGAGACGACAATCTCGGGCTTTGGGGCGAGGTTTCCCACAATTAAAGCAGTTGCGCTTTAACTTTTTCTTGTTGGAATCATTCTCCTTTCCGTAAGGCCTCTTCCTTTTCTTGTTCTTTTTGAGCAAAGATCTTCAACCATTTTTGCCCCTTCAGTTGGTGAAGTGTTACGGTACTTCTTTTCAGTGGTTTTGTTATCTTCGTCGATCTTGAGACGAATCACAAGATCTTCCAACTTCATTTCCTTTCTTTTGTGCTTAAGATAATTCTTGAAATCTTTCCATGAGGCGGCAACTTCTCAATCATTGCAGCCACTTGAACGCTTCATTTACTACCATACCTTCAAAGAATAAGGTCATGGAAGATAAGTTGAAGCTCTTGAACTTGGGTTCCAACGATTTTTCCATCCACCATTTTGTAGTCTAGGAATTTGGCAACCACAAACTTCTTCAAGCAAGCATCTTCAGTTTTGTACTTCTTTTCAAGTGCACTCCATAGTTCTTTGGAAGTCTCTACTGCACTGTAGACGTTGTACAAGTCATCTTCTAAGGCACTCAAAATGTAGCCTTTGCACAAAAAGTCAGCCTGTTTCCAAGCCTCAGTAACCATGAACTTTTGGTTGTCAAGCATGTCGGCAGCAGGCACGGGAGGGTCCTCATTGGTGAACTTTTGCATACCAAGGGTGGTAAGTCAAAAGAACATTCTTTGCTGCCATCCTTTAAAGTTGGCACCGGTGAACTTCGCAGGTTTCTCGGTAGGTGGCACAATGCACGGTCGTAGGAGTAATGCAGTGCGAATTGCAGAGGTAGTTCCAGTCTCAATTGCCATTATTCGTTTGTCACTGTCAAATCGACAAACTGTTTTAGTTAATAAAACCATAATAGCAATTCAATCACAGACTTAAACGATGAAGATTTTATTTCTTCAAATTGCAGTATAATTATGAAACTTTAGTATTCCAACGAAGTTTTTATATCTTCGAGTCAGAATACTAATATTCATATGGAGTAGAAAACTGCACAAGTTTTAATCTCCAAACCAGAATACAACAACGATGAAGTTTTTATGTTCTTCAAATCGTTGTACAAGTATGAACTTTAATATTCCAACGAAGTTTGTATGTCTTCAAGTCAGAATATGAAATTTCACACGGAGTAGAAAACCACACAGGTTTTAGTCTCCAAAACAAAATACAGATTAATCTAAAAATATAATTTCCTTAAGATTGTTATTAATCTGTATTCCAAAAAAAACCAGTAAATAATAAACACTGAAAATAAACAAAATCAGTGTTGAAAAAATAAGAATAATTTTTTCAGAATATAATCGAGCCCACTTAGTTCAAAGTGTGTCCTTAAGGAAATTATTCCCCTCACAAAGACTCGAGGTTGATGGAATATCCTCCCAGGATAGAACGATTATCTTACCGTAATAGTAGTACTCCAAACTCGATAGCGCGAACCACTCAACAAGTAGTATATCACACGTAATTGATTCTGCGAGAAGAAGAAGAAGATTTTGTAGTTCGTAAAATTAGTAAGTAAAATTACGAAGAATCAAATGAATTTATAGCCATGGAAGTATCAAGCTTACAAGGTTTGCAACCCTTCTGAACAATCACTAAAACTGGTGGGAAATTTAAATGTGGGAAAGAAACCGGGTCGCGGGTCAGAAGCGGATCCGGGCCGGGTCGCGGGCCAGGGTCACTAACGGGTAGGATTGGATAAGTTAATTAATTTAATTAAATAATAATTAATTAAATAATTATCAATCAATCAGATCATTTGACCAAATCCAAATCCAAATCCAAATCCGGAGCCGAGCGAGCGACGACGACGACGCGAGGGGTCCTTGCCCCCTCAACCCTTTTACTGACAAGAAGGAGTAATTCTACTTATAAGTAGAAGAACTTTTCTTTCCACTACCGATGTGGGACAACTCCCACTTTTCTTTCCACTGCCGATGTGGGACAACTCCCACTTTTATTTCCACTACCGATGTGGGACAAATGATTATTTTATAGAGCAAGAGGGAACTCCCTCCATTTCCCATTCAATCTATCATTTAATCCCAACACCATCTTCCTAACCTTATATTTTATATAGATAAAATTACTCTATCCAAGAATCCTTCAACCAATCCACATGATTTTGAGGTTGCGGCTATATGCAAGCCCTTGGATCCAAGAGATACTTTGGCTATCCTGAAACCTGGTAATAAGACCTGGTCTTTCATTTTTTTTTTGGTCCGCGTCCTTCTGATGTGATATAATACAACGAGAGATACTATGTTGTTTTATGTGGAGGTAGCATTTTATTTATGGATAACACTACTATGAGTTATGAAATTGCACCACCATCATCAGTGAATGTTGGGGCACTAGAATTTTTTCTTGTCAAGACCACAACTAACGAGCTGCTAAGGGTCAAAAGAACTAATCCACTTATTAAGACACACTCAAAGTGTTAAGATTTTCAAGTTGGTTACAAATCCAATGACTCAAAAATCCGTGTTTGTAGATGTGGACAACTTGGGAGATGAAGCCTTGTTCGTGTGTCACCATGGTTCTATGTCTATCTCGGCTTGTCAATTTTCGGGATGTAAATCAAACTCCATATACTATATGGACAGGTTCTATACACAGTCACATTTTGACTTGACTTATTGTGAAGACAATATTCACATTCAAGATGGCACCTCCCACACATTTTTCTTTCAAGACTAACGTCAACATCGGACCACAAGCGCTATGGCTCATTCCTACCCCAAAATTTATTACTAGTACTTATTAGACATGGTTTGCATAAACATATAGCTAACGGCACAGAAAATTGTAGCACTGCATATATAGATCATTGTTTTTATTTCTAGTCTTGTCCTATTTTCTGTTACTATCCGCTATTTCTTGTACTCCGATTATCGTACGAGTTGATGCATTTACTGTAAAAATTTCGCCATTAATGCTTATCTATAGTATTTTGTCATGATCTCTTTACTTTACTTACTTTAAACCTTATCTGACATTTTTTTGTCAAGTTTTCTCTTGAGCCGAGGGTTTTTTGGAAACAGTTTCTCTACCTCCCAAAGTAGGGGTAAGGTCTGCGTACACTCTACCCTCCCCAAACCTCACCGTGTGAAATTATATGTTGTTTTTATTTCTAGTTTCAGTCTAATACATTATATAGTTGATAGTGTTCGCGTTGTTTCTCGTTGTATTGATCTAAAACTTCTTTTTCCAATTTCATGAAAAAAGCTAGTAGTTATTCTATTAAATTTTGTATTTCAGTTAGATCAGAAAAGGCTCGTGATGCAAAAATGTATCACCAAATTGAATATTTTAACTAGTCTTCACGAGGCATTTTAGACCAACAAGATATAACTAGCGGAGCTCTTATTTTGTACTTGTTCTTTTATTTAGCCATTGCGTATCTGAAAGTCCCGGGCTACAATAAGTTAGATTTACACCGAGTAGACTCACCAAGAATAGTAAAACAGGTCTTATTGAAAGATTCCTCAGTCACACCGAGTAGTGGCTTGGACTATTTTGCACTTGTATTGTGCGAGGTTCCATTCTCACTTAGCCTTCCCCTTCTGTTCTACTCAGGCCATACCCAAAAGAAAGAAAACGAAAAAGGAGGGGAGAAAAGAAACAAACAGTTAATTCATAAAACATAGATAAAAGGTGGTACCATGAAAGTTAGAACAAACTGGCCGCAAATGATTTACTCCTCTCCACATCCCCAGCTGCACTAAAAAATCTAAAACAGAGGAATAGATAGTTTAACACAGAGCTCAGATATCATTGTTCCTGCAAAGTCGTTTCTTTTAGATAAAGGAACAAACATTTCTTCCATGTCAACATTCTTAAACTCAGACTGTATATAAACGCTTACCTTCTGGAAATGACAATAACAAAGATCAATTTCATTTCACAAGAAGAAAGTTTGCCTGCAAGTGTATATATTGCTAGAACCTGTCCATTTGCCAATATGCTATTTTTATATGCAACAGAGTCAATTTCTGTTGTAAGAGTTACTGGCATAGACAATAAACAGTGAACCGACTAACTACCAAGTACGCAACTGATGGAACCTCCATCATTGAAACAAATGCACAACAGCACAAGTAATCATGTTAAACTTCTAAGCTAATAGCAATGGATTTCAAACGCTTGGCTTTCCAAATAGCAAAATCGAAGTATACAAGATCCAAATATCTGAAGTTGCATGTTTACACATATTATGGTTTTTGGAGTTTGGGCAGCACCAATGACGAAGTTGGTAAATGTTAATGCATATTATAGTTGACTCACAATAACGTAGTCAACTAAGATTATTTTAAAAGCACTATGCTGAGGATACTCGAGACAACTTTACAGATTTTATGTCATCAAGATTTAAGGGATGCCCCTACTTTCACGAGGTCCTCAAGTGCCTTTGAGATCTGCTCCTCTGTCAAGCCCTCCAGTCGGATGCCCCTTTCAACTCCGAGGTCTGTTACATATCAAAAGGTCCATCAGTATGTGGAGAATATGAGAATCCAAAATGGGAATAAACATCTCTAAGGATAACTTAGCAATTCAAAGGCAAAACCTAACCTTCATCAACTATGTCAAAAAATTGAAATCTAAAGGCCAAATACATAGATAGCTCCCTAAAGTTGTCACGTTTGTTTTCTTTTAGACACCTTAATTATGATTATTACTTATTAGACACATAAAGTATATCTCAAATGTGTCTATTAAACACCTCAATGATGGTGCCTACCAAAAAGAAAGCACGTGATACCTACACACAGCTGATGTGGCAAAATACCCAATTAAAGGACGACATGTGACTATTTTCATTTTACTTATTCTTTTTTCCCCATTTTTTTCTTTCTTCTCCACTTAACACTCTTCCATTTTTTTGTCAATTTTCATCCTCAAACTCTGCTTACAATCTCTAACCTCTTCTTTAGCTTACTACGACTTCTTCACAAATTTTATTTTTTCTTCCAAATCAATCTTGTCTTTCTTAAATTTCTTAATTTTCCAAGTGTCATTTTTTAATTGGACATTATATTAGCTTTTTTTACTTCTTTCTTTTTCTTCTTATTAATTCCTTTTCTTTCTATTTTCCTCTTACTCTACCTTCATTCAACAAAACATGTCCGTACCTTTCTCTTTCATTTTTACCATTTCTTCTCCACCACGGCCTACTCTATATTGCCACCACCTTCTACTCCTCCACCACCACGTTCATCCCAACCTTCTACTCCACCCCTACTTTCTCCTTTCTTTGTTTCTGTTCCACCATGACCACCACTTCACCACCCTTTGTGAAACCCAACGGAAATGTTATCCGAAATTTAGTAATGAATATGCCGCTTTTTCCAAGAAAAAAGTCTCCAAATTGGTAACTGTGTCTGTGAACTTGGCTTAGCCAGAGAAAAATTTGCTTCATCTTCCCAAAACAAATCATCTTCTTCCACAAATGGAAAAAGGTTGTGATTTTGCTCGAGTGTTTTTGAAGAGAGAATGAGTAATGAAAGAAAGTGAGAAGATTCAAATCTGAAAATGAGAAGATTGTGCGGTTGATTTTTTGTAGTAAACACAAACTCCAAATACTAAGAACATGGAATATTAATTGTAATAAATGACTGAAATAAGGAAAATTACAATTACTAAGAGACAATGATTGATAAGAGATAAAGGGAAAGAGGAAATAGATAGAAACTAAAGATGACTGGATAACCGATAGGAAGAAGGGCATAATAGGTCGCAGGGGGAATTGAGGATGAGAACCATAGACTTTGCCCAAGCATAATTACAATACACATAGTTTTCAAACCGCAGACAACTCTTTTACTCCTTTATCACGTGCTTCCCGACTTAACCTAGATCCCACTGACTGATTCTTTTGCCTCTTCGTGGTTTAGCCCCTGGCCAACCTCTATCCAAAACTGGCTCATAAGCATTATCTGAGTTATCCATATACACAACATCTTTTAAGCCGGTCCAGAGGTCACCAATGGCGAAAATCGTTGAAAGAAATTGATCTGGCTTGTTGTAGGGGTCAAAGAAACGGAAATTGTGGAAGTACGAAGGGATCAAGTGTCGTTTTTTGTCACTGAGATTATACCATTGCGTTGTTTTTCAGATGAAATGATGGGTTTTATTTTTAAATTTTTTTTTTTTGGGGATGTCTAGAAAAATATGTGCAAAAGAGAAAATGACATGTGTCAGCGCGGTATAGACAACCAAGACAAATTCTGGTTGTGACATTTCAGGTGATACTAATTCCACTTCAAACAAGAATAGAGACGTGATAGATCGTCCGTAAGTTCGAGTGCGTAAATGACTTTTCCGGAAAAGTTTAGAGGGCAGCTTATGTATTTTCCTTAAACTTTTCATGTGTGGAATTTAGCATCAATGCCCTAACCAGATCATATGTTAGGTTGTTTGCCAAGTACTTCTCCACATATAGTTATGAGTCTTAAGTAAAGCACCTAAAGTAAGAACATTTTCCTCATAGATATAATAACTGAAAGTAAAAAACGTAACAAGCAAAAAATGCCTGATACCAATCATATACAATGAGTCAAAGACCAATTTGTTTTTCCAAAAATTCAAAGACCTGCTTCAATTACCGAATTCAGGGCCTAAGTAAGAAAAGCAAAAACAATAACTAAGTAAATACTACTCCCTTCGTCCCAATTTACGACACCATTTTCTTTTTAGTTTATTACAAAATGAATGTCACATTTCCTTATTTGATAACTATTTAATGACACATCTCTATTTTACCATTGTTGTGTCTCACTCAACTTCAAAGATGTACTTATTGTTATTGTGAAGAAAAGTAAACAAAACTAGGCACTAAAGTATTGATAACCATAACAAAGTCTTCTTTATTTCTTAAACTCCATGCTCGTCAAATGATGACACAAAAATTGGGACGGAGGGAGTATTAAAAAATAAAAGGGCGTTGGAGAATTACCATATCTGGCCCAAAGCTGAGGTTCGATGGAAGTAGCCCCACGAATCAACATAGGCAATTTGGGGTTATGGGTCTTGAGATCTCTGTACTTCTTCTCAATAAACGACCTGTTAAATATTAAATTAATTATATTCAAGAAAATCAGCAAAAAAAAAAAAGGAAATGAAGAAAAATATGGAACAGAAAATAAAAAGAGAAGGAAACCATATTGGCAGCACTTTGAGCAGATGTTGGAGAAAAAAGGACGCGAAGCTCCTTGAGATTACGAGATAGATTTGCTCTCCACGCCATTTTCTTCTTTAATCTTAGCTTTCAACTGTATCTCCACTTTCACACACTTCTTGTATTTTGTTGTGTTATGAATGTTTACATTTTACTTCTGGGCCAGATTTATCATGGACCTTTTCATTACATCTATGTGCTTTCTTTTTCGGGCTTTTAACACATTAGGCCGCTAGACTAAATACAATTACAGCAGCGTTCATTCAACCCCTATTTTGGGGTGTTGTTTAATTTTCCCCATCAAATTTGTGTTATTTAATTTTCGCCTTTTAGTATTTTTTGACGTAGTATAATTAGGATTTCACAAGACATAGTTAATGTTTAGTTTCGACATATGTATCATAACAACCCACAAATTATGTAAGATAAGCCATAATTTCAACAGTCAACATAATCAGAAAAAAAAAACATAACTTTAGATTTCGGAAGGCATAGTTAGTGTTTAACTTCGACATATGTATCATGACATCCACACAAATTTTCAACACTCAACATAATCTGAAAAAATATTATAAAGTATTCCGCAAAACTTAATTTCTACATAATTTGTGCCGAGCGAGAAAAATTTTAACTTTTCAAAAAGAAAATGTTACAGAAATTATGTCTTGAAAAGCATGCATAGATATTTTCATAAAATAAGAAGCATGGGCAAACTTAAAGATCACAGATATGAAGAGCAAAAATTAAAGACCAGTGTGTTTGAAGGGCTGCTAGCCAATATACAAAAAATATATATTACTTATGTATATGTATATTTTATATATTATAGTCAATGTATAAAAAATATATATTTATTAGCTATTATTTTGAGAGACAACTATACTATGAAAATCCCTATAGTTTTGAGTGTCAAAAAATTGCAATGTCAAGAAATTTTGTCTTTTGATTGAGAACGTTAAATAGGGGGTCAAAAGCACAAACTCAAATATTTTCAAAGTATAATTTCTTATTCTTTTTTGTTTTCTCTCTCTAAATCTCGAAACTAATAACTAGGGCTCATTTGATTTTGGAAATTATATCTTGGTATATTTTTTTGAAAAAATATTTATTACATAGGAAAGGCAAAGGGGAGGGAAGAGGGATACTGAAGATGTATTGTCAAATTTTTACCAAATTTTAAGTGGAATCCACAAACAAAAAAGCAGATGTTACATCCCTTGTACCAAATATAGTAGTATTCCCTATGTATTAATTTATGCATCTTATCTTTCTTTTATTAGATTGTTCAGAAAAGTTGTAAATTTCTATATTTAAAAATTTACTGATCCCAACATTAATCTACATAGCATATTTATAATCACAAGATTCAAAAGTATATTTATACATTACACATACACTTAATTTAAGATTATAAAATTTAAAAGTCATATTTAATTATTTAAATTTTATGTTGATCAAACTAATGACACATAAATTTTATGTTGAATATTTTTTATCTATTATATCAAGGGGACACATGTAGCAATATCTATTATTTGTTCACTAGCAATTCAAATATTCTCCTTTCTTGATAAAGTGACGTGCTTGTAGAGAGAATTTTGCGCCCAGGTCCAATTACAGTCAAAGGAGATGTGTCACCACGCAGTTAACAATTTGTGAGGGATATAACGTACTGACAGAGCAAGATTTTTACAACCTAAGAAGAAATTACTACGTGCAGAATTTTAGTCCTAATTGACTGATTTCCAGGCTTGAGTCCCAAAAGACCAAAAATGTATACTGTAAAATAAAAAAGGTGTTTCTGTATCTGTTACACCTAATCAACATTTGGACTTGAAAATTAGTTTTGCAATCTTCAACAAATGCACTGAATTAGTGTAATAGTTAATACCTAATCCTCGTGATCATTGATCAACTCCTCTTATCCTAACCATACCTGCACTCTGTAAAGGTGTAAAAAACTCTCCGTTTCTTGCATATATATAGACGCAACCAAATCGTTGTGTACATCAACTTATTTCATTCAACAGATTATTTCTCAATCACCAAAAGACGAAACACAATCACTCTTCCATCGACTTTTCCACCAAATGGCAACCCCTAATTCAAACCCTTTTCAAGTCAAAGCCATATTCACGTTCCTTCTCATTCTAGCTCTCACAATCACCTCCGCCACCTCAAGTAGAATCCTTGACGAGGAACCTGTCACTCCCACCGTTGCACCAGAAGCTCCTGATACTGACGACGCCCCAGCTTCAGGGATAGCTACAGGTACTGGTGCTGCAACTCCTGTTGGTGCAGATGCAAGTGTTGGTAGTCCAGTATTTGGTGGTGCAGGAGCTGCAGGTGTTGCGGCACCTGCAACACATGCAGGTGCTGGTGTTTCAGCTGGTGGTGCAGGAGCTGCAGGTGCTGACCATGCTGCGACAGCTGGTGCAGTTGTAGCAGGTGAAGACGATCATATATTTTCATTCTTCTTGCATGATATTCTAGGAGGATCAAACCCTTCAGCTATAGCCGTAACTGGCATAGCAACCAACCCTTCCCTGAGCGGCCAAGTTCCATTCGCAAAGCCAAATGGCGCAGTTTTAGCAGTAGACAACGGTGTCCCTGTCAACAGCAACAACAACGGAATTATCAGCAACAACAACATCCCTTTCCTCACAGGCCTCAGTGGAACCACTCCTACAGTAATCCAAAACAACGGAAACAATAACATAATCGGTGGAGGTGCCGGATACCCTGCCCTTAACATGGCTCAACTAGGATCAGGAGTCACTTTCCAAAAACTCATGTTCGGTACAATGACCGTATTTGACGACGAATTAACAGAAGGTCATGAGCTTAACTCGGGCTTAGTTGGAAAAGCTCAAGGATTTTACATTGCTAGCTCAGAAGATGGCACTAGCCAAACTATGGCATTTACAGTAATGCTTCATAGTGGAAGCTATAGTGATAGCCTTAGTTTCTTTGGGGTTCACAGGGTTAGGGTCTCTGAATCACATCTTGCTATTATGGGTGGCACAGGAAAGTATGTGAATGCTAAGGGATTTGCCACTGTCAAGACTTTTCCAACTGTAAATCAACAGACAGATGGTGTGGAGACGCTGCTACATGTTACTGTGTATCTTGCTTACTAGTGTGTTGTACTAATTCATTTTTATTGCTTGTACTGTACTATGCTTTGTTCACATATATTTGTATCAGATGTTTGAAAGTTGGTGGTTTGGAAAATTTATTGAAGTTTATTTAAGCACGAATTTTATTAACCCTCCCTTTCATTTTATTTGTTTTAGTTTGATCCGAGAATTTTAATTGTTGTGCTCTTAAATTAAAAATATGTATAAACATGCAACATGGATATTAATATTTAAAAATTACGAAGTACTAGATACATAAAATGACATTTTTTAAAACAGACTAAAAACACAAATTGAAACCGATGGAGTATATTGTTGAGAAAATTGTAGGGTTTTGTTGGGTTCAAAACACATAAGTAAGGCACAGTGAAAGTTTAAAATTTTGTTCTTACTTACTCCAACAATTACTTCTGGTATGGTTATATGACAATAAAAAACCTGTAACATAAAACATGAACACTTACAGGTTGTATTATCTGGAATCTTTATCAACTGTGGGTTCGCACGCGAAAGCCCTTTCGATTGCAAGCTCCAAGCTTCAATATATTTCTCTTTCGGAAAGCTAGGAAATCCGGCAGAGGTTCGAGAGAGTGTTTTGATTCTAAGTCTCTAAGACTTAGAATAATAATATGAAATTCAGTGTGTTGAATAATAAAGTGAATGTCAGTATTTATAGGTGAAAAACTAGGTCAAACCTGATTAGGGCTTGACCTTGGGCCTGACCCATGAGACAGATTAGGTCATTAGCGTCGCGGCCCTATGGTGTGGGCGTCGCGGCACTTGACGTGACCCTACACTGTCTCGATTTATTTTCCGCACATTCTTAATTAAATACAAAATCCAATTTTGACTTAATTAAAACAATCATTATTCATTTAAATATCTCGATTCTAAATCGAATATTTAATACCCTCTCAATACATCCTTAGATCGAAAAGACAATTAACATAGTGTGACCTTACATGCCTTCACATATCGACATTAATCAAATTAAGGTCTACGCGGAACTCGTAGACTTCCGCACAAGACGAACTCAATATGTGAAGTACGTTTACACAAATCAAGCAAACTTAACCTCTATGTGGTAAGATAAAATCCTTTCATTCACGACACACCCGATCAAGCTTAGGATTTGTCAAGTGTCTATCCAAATGGCTTAATCATTGTATCTCATCTATATTAGTTGACAACTAGACCATATTCTAAATATGTATATTGCGTTGGCCAACGACTTAGTCAACCTAATATCACTGAGAATCTAAGTGTTCTCTCGAATATATATTCGAGGAATGAATCCTAATCTTGGCTCAACTACCACCTTTAATCCACATCGTAATGTACCCATTACAAGACGTATCTCAACCTATAAGGCATTTGAGCTTAGGACATGATCAAAATATATTATTTTATAGACAAGGTGCGTATTGACCTCAAGTCTAAGGACTTATATCTCGCACACACTGATCATACTTTAGACAAGTATAACAAATAGTATATCATCAGGGTATACCAATACTTCCAAAGTATCCATGTGTCCATCACGAGTAGTCATTACTCGTAGCAGGTGAGACATACTACATCCTCTAAGGATGTGATGCAGACCAAATGTCGACTTATCACATATCATCGATATCTCATTCTCGATGATCATTAGTCGAGGATATTTTAAGAGTTACGTTATAATATTAATATCTCACATTATTAATAATAGTGTAACCTCCACGGATGCATATTATAGAATATTATAAATAATCAATTAATAATTTAATAATTGCAAATGCCAAAATATTAATCTCCATTAATAATAATACGAATGTGTATAAAGTACATTTGTCCAAATACAAATTTTCTCTAGGACATAAATATATTTTCAATCTCCCACTTGGCCTAGAGCCAATCTCCAACATATCTAATGCCCATATTCTCAAAATGAAAATTAAGCTTGACTAAGCTTAATGGTTTAGTGAATGGGTCAGCTAGATTATCGTATGTGGGAATATAGTCTAATCTAATCTCTTCAATCTCCACTATTTCCCTGAGTATGTGGTACTTCCTTGGTACATACTTGTTTCTGTTGGTTGATCTTGGTTCCTTAGCTTGCGCAATCGCACCAGTGTTGTCACAATAAATCATTATTGGACAAGTGGCACTTGGAACAACCCCTAGTTCATTCAGGAACTCAGATATCGCGACAGCTTCTTTACCAGCTTCCAATCCAGCAATGTACTCAGCTTCTGTTGTCAAATCAGCAATTGTAGCTTGTTTGGAACTTTTCCATCTTACTGCTCCACCTTTGAAAATGAACGTGTACCCAGATTGAGATTTGCAATCATCAATATCTATCTGAAAGCTAGCATCAGTGTACCCAGTAGCAGCTAGCTTTTCTTCCCCACCATAGACTAAGAAGTAATTGTCGCGCCCGTTTTTCGACGTTGCTCGGGTCAAAGAGCGGAGCACAGACGTGTCCGGTGATTCCTGGGTAAAAGGGTTGAGGAGTCGCCACCTAATTATTTTTACGGTGAATTAGGACACCTAAATATTAAACTAAGTGCTGCAATGTAAACTCCAATTTTAAGGTCTGCGAAACTAGTGAAATTCTAGGTAAGGGTTCTTTATTATCCTAAAGGGAAGGGGTTAGGCATCCTTTAAGATCCGCTAACTTGCGGTTATCCGGTCAAACTCAGGTTAATTATTACTAGAAAAAATGCATGTTTGAAGCATGAAGTTAAAAGATGTTTGCAAATAATTAATGAAAAAGATGCATTTTAAAAGATGGATAAATGTAGAGATTTTTTCAAAATATGCATTTGTATGATATTTAAAGAGAAATACATGTAGAGTTGGAAAATATGTATTTGACAATTGATAGTAAAACAATTTATTTATAATGCCAAAGAAGTAAAATTTTGGGAATCAATGAATTGTAAATTGACAAAAGATAAACTTATTTGTATGATTAATAAAGCAAATAAAAGATGACAAAAGTTGTTTTGAAAATCTTGAATACGCGTGACGCGCCTAAAATAAATAATTATCGGAGGATTTCTAAGTTTGAATTAACTGAGCCTACAAATAAATAAGCTAGCGACGAGTTTCAAGTCTTAAACTACCCTATGAATTAATTCTAAGTTTGCCTATTCTAAGTATTTCAATAGTTACATAAGTGCGATAAATAATATTACAATACATAGCCGGATAAAAGCTGAATTAAAGAAAGTAAATAAAATAAATAAACTCAGGAATAATTCGCCGTTATTTACTTTAATCACCTCGCAATTTGTCAAGAACAAGCGGTTAGAAAGCAGTTAAATATAAATAACTTCATATCCGTATTCAAAGCAAAGGAATGTTTTGATCACGAAGAACTCAGACTTAAATTTTGAAAAGAGCATTCCAATCACGTCGTGGTCGCAAACATATGACTAATGTGGTTTATTTTGATTGACTCGCCTACTAAACGTGTTGGTCTCTCGGGTGAAATAGAAAAGATCACTATAATCACGTCGTATTTGCGAATATATAACTTGTTGGTTATTTTAGTCACCTCGCCTACTAAACATGTTGATCTCGGATGAAATACAAGGTTTAAGTCTTCATCATTGCCCAGAAGTTATATTCTCCGTCTTTACAACTGTGGAGGCCTCAAAATCGACGGATATTTTTCATCGGCCAGTGTAGTATCGTGTTCAAATCAGCAAAATTTTAAAATAAGGCGAAACAAGCGATGGCGGAAGCGATGTCGAAGCGTAAAAGCGAGAGAGACAAATTCCGAAAAGACGCGGTGTTTAGTTTCAAAACAGTAAAAACGGTAAAACAGTAATATGAAATTGAGAAGCGTCTTCCGAAGATGGACGCAATATTGGTTTGAATCAATAAAACAACAAAGAGAATGCGGTATTAATTCCATCAATAACATAATAACAATGCCAAAAAACAGACAGTAGCGATTAAACTATCCGACTCGAATTCCGAAATTTCAGAACCAAAAAAAGGACTAAGAAGCATTTATAAAAACATAAATGACCGGATTATGAACGTTGACCGAATGAAATCAGGATTCAGATTTTTTGATAACCAAGAATGATATGAAAACGCAAAAATCTGGGAATTTATCCGAATCAGATCGACCGACCGAATAAAGGACCGACCGAATCGGATTTTTCAACCCGGATCGATTTCTTTCCAAATTTCAGATAACCAACAACAAGATATAAAAATACAAAATCTGAAAATTATCCAAAGCCGGTCGACGGGCGAACAATGACCGACCGACCGGATCCGATTTTTCAACACGGATCGATTTTTTCCAAATTTCAGATAACCAACAACCAGATATAAAATGCAAAAAAAAAAAAAAAAAGCGGAAATTATCCGACCGGTCGACCTGACCCGAACAAGATCTGACTGACCTAATCCGAAAACAGTGAAAAAATAGCAGAATTTCAGATTATTCACTACCAAAATCCCAATAATTTTAACTTATATTTTCGGACTCTTTAAGATGATGAACAACACAAAAAAAGAAAAAATACCAACCTTAGGAGAATCTTAGATTTTAAATTTCGGATTTCAACACTTGAATTCGATTTTCGGACCTCCAAAAATTTAGATTATCGACCTCCAAAATTCAGATTTTTCCCTCTCCAAAATTCAGATTTTCCCCCTCCCAAAAATGAAGAACAAGGGGGATATTTATAGGTGGATTTCCCCCCCAAGAACGAGTTTGAAATTTGAATTAAAGGCAAAAAAAATCTGAATTTTGGGGCGTGTTCTTGGGGCATGTGTTGCAGAAAGGTGATGGGGTAGATTGGTGGTGTCGAGGCGGTGTGGGGGTGGTGGTGTCAGGCGTAGGGTGTAGGGTGGCGGCGTAGGTGTGGCGGGGTAGGGTCACGGTTGAAGGGTTTTTAGGTTTAGGTTTTCTTTTTTTTTTTTTTTTTTGGTTTAGGGTTTTGGGGTTTAAAGGGTTGGGAAGATGGGTGATGGGTTATGGGTCGAGGTTGGGCCGATTTGGGTTTGTATCGGTTGGGCTTGGGAGATTTGATTTGAGGGTAAAGGGAAATGAGGGAAAGGAATTGGGCTTAGGTGTTTTAATTTTGTGGGTTGGGGTATAAGGGAAATAAAGGGGAAGGGAATAAGGGTTTGTTGGGCTAGGAGTTTGGGGTTTTCGGGTGGGCCGAAATAAGGGAAGAGGGAGTTGAATTGTTTTGGGTTGAGTAGGATTAAATGGGTGATGGGTTGGGCTTTGGTGAAATGGGTTTTAGTTTGGGTAGAAATTTGTTTTGGGTTGGGAAATGAAATGGGTTATAAATTGTTTTGGGTTTAAAAAAATAAAAAAGGGGTTTAACATTAAAATATTATTTTTATTTTGTAAAAGATGTGAATTATTTAAAATAACATAACGATGTAATAATAATAAAATATAATATTTGCGAAATGTTTAATGCTTAATAAAAAATGGAAATGCGATGCAATTTTGCGAGAATAAAATAACATTGAATTTTTGGATAAAACTTATGATTATGATAAAAAATGCAAATGATAGTAAAAAATGCGAATAATAATAATAATAAGAGAATAATAATATATATATATATATATATATACGCATGTATGTATATAGATTAAAATTGTTTTGAGGTGTTAAAAATATTTAAAATTGCAAATAAATTGGAAAAGACGGGACAAAAATGGGTGTCAACAGATGCCCCTCTTTGGCCGGAGACGATGAAAGAGTTTTCGGACAAAGAAGTTGACCCAGTAGCCAATTTTGTCCTGACCCTCGGGCTTTGAACGATGAGTAGGGGTGCACTGGTAGAAATCGAATCCCGAGGGGGAGAGAAGTTGTAAAAGATAGTGCAGATTCCAGAAATATGCCCCAATGTCGAGTTATGATGACACTGGTTGCAAATGTGAAAACTTATTGGGGAAGAGCGGAACGACGTTCGAAGTAGGCTGCTGACCAAGATTGTCTCGGTTCGCCGTAAGAGATAGTTCCACGCTGTGATGAAGTTCCTGCAAATTAAAAACTCCTGCAAACTAAAGCTTAAGATATAATTAGTGTATAACTGCTGAGAAAAAATTGTAGAGAATATAACTTGGAAATACCCGCATTAGGAGGTGGGCGCCTGACTGAAATTAAAATACCCGCATTGTAAGGTGGGCGCCTGACTGTAATTAAAATACCCGCATTATGAGGCGGAGTGCTTGGAATGACGCCGTTGGATTGGCGTGTTGTGTTGAAGACGTCGTTGTAATGTTGTTGACGTCGCTGCAATGATGTAAAAGACAGTTGTTGTGCTGCCGTAACGTCGAGGACGTTGTTGTAATGTCGTTTTGCTGTAAAAGATAATTATTGTGTTGAAGACGTCGTTGTAATGCTGTTGACGTCGTTGTAATGCTGTAAATGATAATTGTTCTGCTGAAGACGCAGTTGTATTGTTGTTGACGTCGTTGTATTGCTGTAAAAAATAACTGCTGTGCTGAAGACGCCGTTGCATATGCGTGTTGCTGATGACGCCGTTGTATGGGCGCGTTGTTGATGACGCCGTTGTATGGGCGTGTTGCTGATGACATCATTGTAATGTTGTTGATGTCTTTGTTGTAAGAATGTAACGCTGGGGTCGTCGTTGTATCGACGTGTTGTGTTGAGGACGTCATTGTGATGACGTTGTTGCAAGAATGTAATGTTGATGACGTTGTTGCAAGAATGTAATGTTGTTTGCTGTAAGAGATAGCCGTTGCGCTGCCGTAACGTCGATGACGTTGTTGTAATGCTGTTTGTTGTAAGAGATAGCTGTTGTGCTGCAGTAACGTCGATGACGTTGTTGTAATGATGTTTGCTGTAAGAGATAGCTGTTGCGCTGAAGACGCCGTTGTAATGTTATCGACGTCGTTGTGATGATAATGTTGATGACATCGTTGTAATGCTGTTGATGCCATCATAAATGTTGTAGAAGATAGCTGTTGCGCTGAAGACGTCATTGTAATGCTATTGACGTCGTTGTGATGATAATGCTGATGACATCGTTGTAATGTTGTTGATGCCATTGTAAATGTTGTAAAAGATAGCTGTTGCGCTGAAGACGTCATTGTAATACTATTGACGTCGTTGAGATGCGGTAAAAGATAGTTGTTGTATTGCCGTAAAAGATAATGCTGCGCTGAAGACGTCATTGTAATGCTGTTGACGTCGTTGAGATACGGTAAAGACAGTTGATGCGTTGCCGTAAAAGATAATGATGCGCTGAAGACGTCATTGTAATGCTGTTGACGTCGTTGAGATGCGGTAAAAGATAGTTGCTGTGTTGCCGTAAAAGATAGCTGATGCGCTGAAGTCGTCATTGTAATGATGTTGATGTCGTTGAGATGCGGTAAAAGATAGTTGTTGTGTTGCCGTAAAAGATAGCTGCTGCGCTGAAGTCGTCATTGTAATGCTGTTGACGTCGTTGAGATGCCGCAAAAGATAGTTGCTACGCTGAAGACGTCATTGTAATGCTGTTGACGTCGTTGGGATGCTGTAAAAGATAGTTGATGTGCTGAAGACGTCAATGTAATGATGTTGACGTCGTTGAGACGCTGTAAAAGATAGTCGTGACGTCCTTGCCGTCAATTTGCTGTAATATAGTTCCACGTTGTGCTGAATCTTTTGTTGATTCAAACTCCTGTGGACCGTGAATTGAAATGTCACCTAGACGAAAATATGATGCGACATCCTTGTCGTCGTTTGATGTAAATGACGTTCTTGCCGTCAGTTTGCTGTAATAGATGGTTCCACTTCAGTTTGCTGTGTTTAGGCTCCCTGTGATAACATCATTGTGTAGACACAATGGTTGGGTCTCTGTAGGTCAAGACGATGTCTTTGTATAGACGCAAAATAGGAGTGTGATCCTTGCGGTGAACTGTCATGCAGAAATTCTTTGTGAAGTTGATCATAAATGATGTGGCTTCCCTGCTTCTTTCAACCTGAAGAACCTGTACTCAAAGAAAAATTTGTGAGTTCGGGGGAGGGACGGTTGATTCGCGTTGACTTTGTAGCTTCTGCTCTTGATAGTTGCATGTCCCGCTGATTCGGACCTGTAGCCCATGTTTGGTTCCCAGTCTTGGCTAACCGTTAATGAAAACATTTGTTGAAAACAATTTGTTTATAAGAAAGTATGCATATCAGTAAAAAATTCTTGTCAAACTCTAATGAAAATATTTGTTGAAAATAATTTGCTTATAAGAAAGTATGCATATATGTAAATGTCTGTCGAGCAGTGACATGCGGTGAAACAAAACAAACATTTTATCCAAAATCCTTCTTCTGGCTGAAGACTTAGTTTGCCGATGCTTTTCCATGTTTATCGGCGTCTTCTTGCGGTGATATCTTAAAAAAAATGCCCCAGTTTTTTATATGTGAGGATGCTGAACTTTCAACTGGACCAGGCCGAGTCTTGTGTGGGTTGCTTGCCTGTCCTATCAGGGTGATCAGATGGGTGCATTTTGTCATAGGTGAGATAAAGTGAAAAAATATTTCCTAATGGTGGGACCGAAACCGATTTAGGCCGCCTACGTATCCCCATGAGGGAATCAGGTCATGACGTAGTTCATTACAAACAAATGGGATTGTAAGGATTTTTCTAAAAATGGGACCGAAGCCGATGTGGCCGCCTACGTATCCCGCCGAAGGAATCAGGTCATGACGTAGTTCATGTTACAAGTAAAAAGGAACTTGGGGTAATTTGTGATCTAAAGAAACAGAACCCTACGTGGGTTCAATGCGTATCCCGCCGAGGGAGCGCAACTTTTACAACATAGAAAAAGTATTACATAGAGAATAACTAATCTTAGATACGGTATCTCTTCACTGCATCTGCATAGATGGTTTTTGGCCATTCTATTCTGATAAGGTTGCCCCGGACAACTGCGTCCACCTGCTTTTCATCAATCAGTCTCTTAGTATATGATTCTGTATCTACTTGACTGCGAAAGATATAGCATTGCCCTAGTAGAAGTCCAGATTGTAGTGCAGTTGCCTAAGAGTACAAATGGCAAACGTCCGTGCCGATGCTTGTAACTTATCAACCATCCCGATGTTTCATCCAAATCGGCTTTGACTTATTCCAAAAATGCCCCATTCTTCCGGTTGTGAGTCTTCCTTATATTCTTGAAGCCTTGCTTGCTTGTTTCAAATGTGTCACACATTATCGATGATTAGTTCGCATGATGGAAAAGGAAAGAAAATTATTAAACAAAAGCAGATTTTAAAATAGCAAAAGCAATGCAGATTTGTCTTTTTAAGTTTTCAAAAGGTAGAGGCAAAACACATTAAATGCATATATGTGATTCAGGCCTCAATCTGAATCGCATTGTTTCATTAAATATTAATGCAGTTAACTAGTTTCTAGGAGAAACAAGGCCAGGGCACAGGTCCAATTTCCCCAAAACATCTACTTGCTCTGCATCCCAAATGGTTGAGTCTTTAGCGTAATCATCGAGAATCACACTGCATCATGCTTCTTTTTCAGTAATGAAAAATCTTTTGAATCCCTTCACGAGGTTGGCTGCATTGTCCTCCTTTGATTCCTGAGTGGCGCATGCTTTGACGAATGACTGACTCAGAGGTGGAACAGGCTTTGGTAAAAGAGCATCTCTCTTCCTTTGGAGGTTGGTTGATAAGACTTTTTCAAGAAAATATGGTGCCATGACCCGCGACTTTGGAGGAATTACTTCTACTCCGAACGGTGCCCTCAATTGGACTGTAATCATAGGGGTGACAAAGGCTAATGATTTAACCTTTTCCTTTCTCTGGGTAGCACAATAGCCCCTTCCAAGTTGTGTTCTTCATCAACAGAATCATGTTCACATTTGCATCGTCATGATCCGCAAAGAGTTATTGTTTTCATTAGCGGCGAGTCCTTTCTTCGGATAACTCCTTCTTTGATTAATGCCTCGATTCTGTCTCTGAGGGCATAGCAATTTTCAGTGTCGTGTCCAGGGATTCCCGAGTGGTATGCACAATGTTTAGTCTCATCATGCCATTTGGGAACAGGATTAGGGACATCTCCTGGGATGGGCTGGAGTATTCCTGCGGTTTTCAGTCTTTCATATAACTGGGCTCGAGGTTCGGCTAAAGGTGTATAGGTTTTGGCTGGCTTTCTTTCGTATTTTGCGCGGTGTCTGGGTGCATGGACTCGTGGCTGAGGTAAGTATCTTGGTGATATTGTGGGGGATTCGGATAGGCTGGCGCTCGAGGCAGGCTATATATTGGATGGGTATGGTAGACAGGGTAGGGAGCAGGTGAGTATTGATAATAAGGTTGAGGGCTTTGGGCGTATGTGTAATAATAGGAAGGCTGAGGACTTTGGTTTTTTTATTGTAGTAGGGAGGCTGGGGTGATGGCATTTGGTAGGTTGACATTTGATTTGGCCTA
Organism: Anisodus acutangulus; assembly: GCA_029783415.1. Classification (NCBI taxonomy): domain Eukaryota; kingdom Viridiplantae; phylum Streptophyta; class Magnoliopsida; order Solanales; family Solanaceae; genus Anisodus; species Anisodus acutangulus. Next base: position 27,445,612 of record CM056493.1, read on the forward strand.
TGTTTCTGAACTGTCACCACAGAGGACACTCCGTCTCTCTTCCTCTTTACTGCTCCCTCAAATGAGTCCGACTGGATTGTCTCACTCGTTGCTTGTGATGCTACAAAGTCTGTAATTCTTCCGCTCGATTCCCTCTTCTATGAAATCTCCCATCCTTATAACTTCAGAGAAACTTCGCCCTATGACGCTTATCATTCTCTCGTAGTATGTTGCATCTTTCAAAGATTGTACAAAGAGAGTGGTCATCTCACTTTCGCTATTGGGGTTGAACTTTCTTTATTCGCCCTCCAATTCATGGCATATTCTCTGAAGGTCTCTGTGGACTTCTTTTCCAACTTCATCAAATAAAATCGGTCCAAGGCGTATCGATGTTGAATTTAAATCGTCCACGAAATCTTGTGCCATCGTGCCCCAATTACGCCATTTTCGCGGGTTTTGGCTCGTGTACCGGTCAGTGCTTCTCCTGTTAAACTCCTTACGAACAACTTCATTATGATGGCCTGGTCTTTACCTACCCCAATCAGTTTGTCACAGTATGATCTTAAATGAGCGTGAGGATTTCCTTTCCCATCAAACAAGCCAAATTTTGGCACCTTATATCCTACAGGCAATTCAATGTCGGGATGCATGCACAAATCTTCGTACTCGAGTCCTTCATGCCCCTTGATGGTTTGGATATTCTTGAATGCTTCTTTTAGGCTATGAATATCTTTCGCCACACTTTCATTGGTTCTGATCATTACCTGCATGTCCATTTCTTCATACTCGCTGATTTCCTGAAAAGCCATGTTTAGTACTGTGGTAGTAAAAGGTTGAGCTTCCGTTGCATATACTGGTGGCACATGCTGCTCGTTGGGATCAGCGACGCGTGCCATCAATATGTGTTGGGCTGTCTGGTGATTTTGCGTAGAAGAGGTGTTTTGGATGAGTGGGGTAATTTGGGTATATGGAGTTGTGAAGGATGCCGGATCATTTTGTGGCGGGCTTTGTTGTGGACTAGCTTGTGATTTAGTGTGTTGTGGATTGGTTTTGTTTAGTGGCGAATTTTCGTGGAGGTTTTGGGGAAATGGCGATTCAGGAGATGAAAAAGTTCGCGGTGCAGTTGCATTCGTCCCTTGTTCAGGGAGTGGGACATTGCCGCTAATGGACAAGTTGGTGAGATTTTGGAGCCGCTCTATCTCAGTCTGCATGGCTGTCATTTGTTGTAATAGTCGGGCGATGTATTTTTCTTGGACGGAAGCATTTCTATTTTCTGAAGCTTCTGGTTCATCAGTCGAAAGAGCAATAAGTTCCAGGCCAGTCTGTTCGGATGCATCTGAATCAGTCATTTTGCTGAATGATCGGGCCTTTGATCTCATGAAGTAGGGATGTTCCGCCAGTTTTAGTCAACGCGAATCAACCTTTGGGAAAAATAACCTAGGCAAAATAAACCTTCTAAAAATGAAGAAAACCAAGCTAGTATAGGGCGAGTAGTTATTGCTTCGAATAATATGCACCGAGTGAAAAAGCAGGAGAAAACAACAAAATGATTAAATGAAAATTAAATGCGCGTCCTAAAATGCATGGGGCCTCCCTTATGCCGGAGGTGGGCCTAAATGCCAGATATGCGAGATTATGACAGATTGATCCAAGCTGCTAAACTGTAATGCTTTTGTCGGAAATGAGACAAAATAAATGTACATTTTTCAATTCGGCATGACATGATTAGGCTTGGGTTTGTCTATCATTGTCACGCTACACGTAATATGCTGATTGGTCGTTGGGTTGTGAGACCCGTTGACAATTTTGGTAGATTTCTTAATTGTGGAGTCGATACCCAGGATCGACCCACCTAAGGTGTATGCATGCATGACTTAAAAATAAAGGGTGGTATAGCTCTATCCTAAATTTTCTAAGATTTGGCTGACTAGACTCAAGGTTCCCGAGCGGACGGCTCGAGTGAGAAGGCTACGCGGCCAACCGGATGGTCCGGACGCTCCGCGCATATACCAACTCTCCTAAAAATTTGGAACTTTGAAAGAAATTTGCGGGCGCGCAAAACACACCTCGCGTGTAATGTGTGATAGTGTCAATTTTCCAGAGTGGAAGAAATATGAGCGAAATGCCAATTTAAGGAAAGCAGTAAGAGAATATAGTAATTGAAGCAGTTATGCATACAAAATTTCAACAGAAAATAAATAAATAAAAATAATAGATCAAATAAGGAGCAATATAAAACACAATAATGATTAACCTGAACTTGTTATGGTTAAGAACCTGAATTTCCCCAGCGGAGTCGCCATGCTGTCGCGCCCGTTTTTCGACCTTGCTCGGGTCAAAGAGCGGAGCACAGACGTGTCCGGTGATTCCTGGGTAAAAGGGTTGAGGAGTCGCCACCTAATTATTTTTACGGTGAATTAGGACACCTAAATATTAAACTAAGTGCTGCAATGTAAACTCCAATTTTAAGGTCTGCGAAACTAGTGAGATTCTAGGTAAGGGTTCTTTATTATCCTAAAGGGAAGGGGTTAGGCATCCTTTAAGATCCGCTAACTTGCGGTTATCCGGTCAAACTCAGGTTAATTATTACTAGAAAAAATGCATGTTTGAAGCATGAAGTTAAAAGATGTTTGCAAATAATTAATGAAAAAGATGCATTTTAAAAGATGGATAAATGTAGAGATTTTTTCAAAATATGCATTTGTATGATATTTAAAGAGAAATACATGTAGAGTTGGAAAAATATGTATTTGACAATTGATAGTAAAACAATTTATTTATAATGCCAAAGAAGTAAAATTTTGGGAATCAATGAATTGTAAATTGACAAAAGATAAACTTATTCGGTATGATTAATAAAGCAAATAAAAGATGACAAAAGTCGTTTTGAAAATCTTGAATACGCGTGACGAGCCTAAAATAAATAAACTAGCGAAGGATTTCTAAGTTTGAATTAACCGAGCCTACAAATAAATAAGCTAGCGACGAGTTTCAAGTCTTAAACTACCCTATGAATTAATTCTAAGTTTGCCTATTCTAAGCATTTCAATAGTTACATAAGTGCGATAAATAATATTACAATACAAAGCGGAATAAAAGTTGAATTAAAGAAAGAAATGAAATAAATAAACTCCGAGGAATAATTCGCCGTTATTTACTTTAATCCTCGCAAGTCGCCAAGAACAAACGGTTAGAAACAGTTAAATATAAATAACTTCATATCCGTATTCAAAACAGTGAATGTTTTGATCACGAAGGGCTCAGACTTAAATTTTGAAAAGAGCATTCCAATCACGTCGTGGCTGCAAACATATGACTAATGTGGTTTATTTTGATTGACTCGCCTACTAAACGTGTTGGTCTCTCGGGTGAAATAGAAAAGATCACTATAATCACGTCGTGACTGCGAATATATAACTTGTTGGTTATTTTAGTCACCTCGCCTACTAAACATGTTGATCTCGGATGAAATAAAAGGTTTAAGTCTTCATCATTGCCCAGAAGTTATATTCTCCGTCTTTACAACTGTGGAGGCCTCAAAATCGACGGATATTTTTCATCGGCCAGTGTAGTATCGTGTTCAAATCAGCAAAATTTTAAAACAAGGCAGCAAACAGTAAGCCGGAAGCAGTAATCAGAAAGCAGAAAAACAGAGAGACAAATTCCGAAAAGACGCGGTGTTTAGTTTCAAAACAGTAAAAACGGTAAAACAGTAATATGAAATTGAGAAGCGTCTTCCGAAGATGGACGCAATATTGGTTTGAATCAATAAAACAACAAAGAGAATGCGGTATTAATTCCATCAATAACATAATAACAATGCCAAAAAACAGACAGTAGCGATTAAACTATCCGACTCGAATTCCGAAATTTCAGAACCAAAAAAAGGACTAAGAAGCATTTATAAAAAAACATAAACAGACCCGGATTATGAACGTTGACCCGAATGAAATCAGAAATTCAGATTTTTTGATAACCAGCAACAGATATGAAAAACGCAAAAATCTGGGAATTTATCCGAATCGGGTCGACCCGACCCGGAACAGTGACCCGACCCGAATCGGATTTTTCAACCCGGATCGATTTCTTTCCAAATTTCAGATAACCAACAACAAGATATAAAAATACAAAATCTGAAAATTATCCGAAACCGGGTCGACCCGACCCGGAACAATGACCGACCCGACCCGGGATCCGATTTTTTTCAACCCGGATCGATTTTTTTCCAAATTTCAGATAACCAACAACCAGATATAAAATGCAAAAAAAAAAAAAAAAAAAAACTGGAAATTATCCGAACTGGTCGACCGACCTAATCCAAAACAAAGAAAAAATAGCGAGAATTTGATATTATTCACTACCAAAATCCCAATAATTTTAACTTATATTTTCGGACTCTTTAAGATGATGAACAACACAAAAAAAGAAACAATACCAACCTTAGGAGAATCTTAGATTTTAAATTTCGGATTTCAACACTTGAATTCGATTTTCGGACCTCCAAAAATTTAGATTATCGACCTCCAAAATTCAGATTTTCCCCTCTCCAAAATTCAGATTTTCCCCCTCCCAAAAATGAAGAACAAGGGGGATATTTATAGGTGGATTTCCCCCCCAAGAACGAGTTTGAAATTTGAATTAAAGGCAAAAAAAATCTGAATTTTGGGGCGTGTTCTTGGGGCATGTGTTGCAGAAAGGTGATGGGGTAGATTGGTGGTGTCAGGCGGCGGTGTGGGGACTGGTGGTGTCAGGCGTAGGGGTGTAGGGTGGCGGCGTAGGTGTGGCAGGGGGTAGGGTGCGGCGGTTGAAGGGTTTTTAGGTTTAGGTTTTCTTTTTTTTTTGGTTTAGGGTTTTGGGGTTTAAAGGGGTTGGGAAGATGGGTGATGGGTTATGGGCCGACGGGTTGGGCCGATTTGGGTTTGTATCGGTTGGGCTTGGGAGATTTGGTTTGAGGGGTAAAGGGAAATGAGGGGAAAGGGAATTGGGGTGAGGTGTGTTAATTTTGTGGGTTGGGGTATAAGGGAAATAAAGGGGAAGGGAATAAGGGTTTGTTGGGCTTAGGAGTTTGGGGTTTTGGTGGGCGAAATAAGGGAAGAGGGAGTTGAATTGTTTTGGGTTGAGTAGGATTAAATGGGTGATGGGTTGGGCTTTGGTGAAATGGGTTTTAGTTTGGGTAGAAATTTGTTTTGGGTTGAGAAATGAAATGGGTTATAAATTGTTTTGGGTTTAAAAAAATAAGAAAGGGGTTTAACATTAAAATATTATTTTTGTTTTGTAAAAGATGTGAATTATTTAAAATAACATAACGATGTAATAATAATAAAATATAATATTTGCGAAATGTTTAATGCTTAATAAAAAATGGAAATGCGATGCAATTTTGCGAGAATAAAATAACATTGAATTTTTGGATAAAACTTATGATTATGATAAAAAATGCAAATGATAGTAAAAAATGCGAATAATAATAATAATAAGAGAATAATATATATATATATATATATATATATATATATATATATATATATATATATATATATATATATATATATATATATATATATACGCATGTATGTATATAGATTTAAATTGTTTTGAGGTGTTAAAAATATTTAAAATTGCAAATAAATTAGAAAAGACGGGACAAAAATGGGTGTCAACATAAATCTTTAGTTCGTCTAAGATACTTAAGAATATTGTTGACTACCTTCTAGTATTCTTCCCCAGGAATCTGCTGGAACTTGCAAGTCATACTAAGTGCAAAGGCCACATCTGGCCTAGTACAGGTCATGGCATACATGATCGATCCTATAGCCGAAGCATATGGGATCATTTTAATGCATTCAAGTTCTATAGAATTAGAAAGATTGTCCTTCTTAGATAACTTGATGCCTTGTCCCATAGGTAGACCACATTTCTTAGAATTTTCCATAGAAAAATGTCTAAGCACTTTGTCTATGTAGCCTGACTGTGACAGCCACAACAATCTGTTAGGTCTATCTCTATAGATCCTAATCCCCAGAATGTAGTAGGCTTCACCTAAATCCTTCATCATGAAGGTACTGGACAACCACTCTTTGACTGACTGCAGGAGAGTCTTATTGTCTCCCATTATTAATATGCCATCTACATATATGATAACGAAGGCAATACTCCCATCCTTGTGTTTACTATAAACACATGGATCCTCTTTGCTTCTGACGAAATCAAATAACTTGATAGTCTTGTCAAAAGCAAATGTTTCAACTCCTCGAGGCTTGTTTAAGTCCATAAATGGACTTTTGTAGCTTTCATACAACATTTGGTTTGGACTCAAGCGAAAAACCCTTAGGTTATTTCATATACACCTCCTCAACTAGATTACCATTGAGGAAAGCAGTTTTGACGTCCATCTACCAAATGTCATAGTCATAATATGCAGCTATTGCAAGCAAAATTCGAATGTACTTAATTTTTACAACAGGTGAAAAAGTTTCATCATAATCGATCCCAGGCCATTGATTATAACCTTTAGCCACCAATATTGCCTTATAAGTTTGTACCTTGCTATATGCATCAATCTTCTTCTTGAAGACCCATTTGCATCCTATGGGTTTAACCCATGTTAGCAAATTAACTAAGTTCCAAACTTGATTTATGTAATCGAGTCCATCTCAGATTTCATGGCTTCTTGACATCTTTGCGAATCAATGTCTAACATAGCTTCGTTGTAGGTTGTAGGTTCATCGTCATCAGGAATATCTATCTTATTGTGTGTTTCAACAATGAAATTAAGTCTTTCAGGCAGACGATGAGTCCTAGTGGTCCTATAGAGTTGATTATTCTGCGTTTCAGTATTTGTTGCATTCTGATTGTGAGAAGGTCTTTGTGTGCTGGACAATCCATCACCTTGAGAGCTTTCAGGAATGTCATTCTCATGCATTTCCTGAATGGAATTATGTACAACCATTGTATCACCTTCCATTGGTTGTGTATGAGAGCCTTGCATTTCTGCACTATCTCTCACAACACTCCCATTGGCTGAAGGGCGTACTCTAAGTACCCAATATTCACCAGATACTCCCACTGAATCCTTGTTTAGGTCATTCGACAATGGTTCAATTTCTGTGTTATCTTGTGGTTCTTGAATTTCTTCAAGTTCTATCTCTGTGCAACTATGTTCCTTGTAGACATATTCATCTTCAAGGAAAGTTGTGTTCCTAGAAACAATGACCTTACGTTCTCCAGAAAGAGAGAAGTAGTATCTCTTAGTTTCCTTTGGATACCCCACGAAGTAACATTTCTCACTTTTGGATTCCAACTTGTCAGTGAGCATCTTCTTAACATATGCAAGGCACCCCCACGGTCTCATATGTTTAAAAGTTGACTTCTTGCCACACCATATGTCATAGGGTGTCTTTTCTACTAACTTGGAAGGAACCCTGTTCAGAATATATATTGAGGTTTGTATAGCATGTCCCCAAAGGTATGTCGGTAGAGCTGAGAAGCTCATCATAGATCAAACCATATTTAATAAGGTTCGGTTTCTCCTTTCAGCAACATCATTCTTCCAAGAGGTGTCCACTCTGATTGGACTTTATGTAGCTTCAAGTAATCTAGAAAATCCTTTCTCAAGTATTCACCTCCTCGATCCGATCGAAGGGTCTTGATACTTGTTGTAAGCTGTTTCTCTACTTCCGACTTGTACTCTTTGAACTTCTCAAATGCCTCGGATTTGTGTCTCATAAGATACACATATCCATACCTTGTGAAGTCGTCAGTAAAAGTGATGAAGTATGGGAAACCTCATTTAGCTTGAGTAAAAAATGGCCCACATATATCAGTATGGACCAACTCAAGCACCTTATTGGCTCGCACACCTTTCCCAGAAAGTGGCTTATTGATCATCTTTCCTCTCAAGCAAGATTCACAGTTACCATAAGACTCAAATTCAAATGATTCGAGGTAGTCTAACTTCCTCAACCTTGCTATCCTTGATTCGTTGATATGACCAAGTATGCAATGCCATAGGTAGGTAGAATTTCTATTACTTATCTTAGCTCGTTTATTTTGTACATTGAATATTTCTCGACTACAGTCTAGTATATATAATCCATCCACAAGAGGAGCAGTTCCATATATAACATTATCAAAAGACAATACTTGACTGCCATTATTAATATACGAGGAAAATCCCTCTATGTCCAAAATAGGGATAGAAATTATAGTCCTCGTTAACGAGGGAACATAGTAGCAATCATTTAACACTAAACAATAGCTAGAAGGAAAATTTAATCTATAAGTTCCTACGCACTCAGCATCCACTCGTGCTCTATTTCTAATTCGTAGGTCTACCTCTCTTGGTCCAACCTTCCTGCTATCAGTTAGCCTCTGCTCATTTGTACAAATGTGTGAGCCACAAGCAGTATCCAATACCCAGGAATGAGAGTTATTTATAGACATATTTATTTCAATGACGTACATACCTTGTCCACCAGATGGAAGCACCTGATGTTTTTCCTCCTCCTGGTGTCATGCAGTCCTTCTTCCAATGCCCCTTCTTGTTGCAGTTGAGGCATTCATCCTTAGTTGCGCTCACCTTATTCTTCACACCTCCCTTAGGCTTCATAGCTGAGGGCGCAGCGGTTGCCTTTCCCTTCTTCTTCTGCCATTTCTTACCTTTCGACTTGGGTCGGCTATTAGAGCTCACCATGAGCATAACTTTTTCTTTGGAAGTGGAAGACTCAAAGGTCTTGAGCATGTTGTGCAGTTCCGACAGACTTGCCTTCATTCCATTCATATTGTAATTCACTATGAAGTTTTCAAAGGAACGAGGGAGAGAGTTCAGGATGAGGGTGGTAGCGACATTCTTTTCCAGCTTCATTCCAATTGAAGCAAGCCTCTCTATCAGCCCTATCATCTTCAACACATGCTGCGAGACATGGCCCCCTTCATTGAGCTTACACTTGAAAAGTTCTATCAGTAACTCGTATTCCATAGTCTGGGATTGTGAGTCATAGAGACTTTTCAAGTGTTCGAGCATCTCATTGGGACCCATGTTCTCATGTTGTCTCTGAAGTTCCATAGATATGGAAGACAACATCACAGACTATTCTGAAGTGGCATCATCTAGGTGTTTTTGGTAAGCATCCTTATCAAAATAGGCATATTCAGTAGAGTCTGTCACATGGACTGTTGGGAACACCGTGTCCAACACGTATTCTATTTTCTCTTATCTCAGCACTATTCGCAAATTTCTCAGCCAGTCAAGGTAGTTAGGTCCAGTAAGTTTGTTCATTTCAATCAATATTTTCAATGATAAGCTCGACATCTTTGATAATCTGAAGAATTAGATATACTGGAAATTAAACTCAAAATCTATTTCCTATTATACACATTCGTTTAGGCTAATCAGCATGGCCTTTTGTTTAATTAACTCTCACTATTTTAACATACTTCTACGACCCCATGGTAGAATACAGACCTATAATTAATTGAGGTCATAATGGGTCAAGATCCAATCCTATGCTATATCCGCGTTTACTTTGGCTGATAACTTCAATAACACATCTTGGTAGGTTCTAAACCAATTGCAAAACTTATTTGCAACTCTTGGTTGATCAAATATTAAATTTAATCTTGCGTCCTTAGATTAGTCCGACACTTTGGCGTCAAGATTTTTCTAAGCAAGTCAACCCTATTACACGACTGCGTTTATGTATCTAAGTAAATTTGGCCTTTGCGAGCAAACACTTGGGTGTAAACACCCACAAAAATTTATCGTTTACCTCTACATTTAAAACACATCTATGAAAGAGTCTGGGTCCTCGTAGACTTAGAGCAAATGCTTTGGCATAAATACTCATATCGCCGAAAAGGATTTTGCACTCCAACAATTATAATGGACGACGCGTTTTATTTTAGACTTGTAGTCAAAATTTTGGGGAACATTTTAATTCAAGATTTTAACCAAGATCAACTCTTTTACGCTATATCCAATATGACATCTTAATATCATGCAAAACTAATGACATATATAGTTGGGAACCATCAACCCAATATGCATGATATAATATGGTTTAATCAAATACTGGGCGCCGCCTGCCCAGACAGTTATAACGGACGCTATTCTAGTAATTTAAAGGACAAACAATTTGACATTTAACACATAAACAATATACTTATCAAATAATATATTGTATTATAATAATATTGGGTTAAACATTCTGAACTTTGAATTATTTTTTCTGGACAGGTGGGACCGCGTCGCTAATTATTAGGGTCGCGGCGCCACTGAGGCAGAAGCCTTTCTGCTTCTGTAAATGCATTAGCGTTGCGGCGCTCCACCATGGAGTCACGGCGCTGTAAAGACAAAAACCTTTCGGCTTTTGCAAATGCATTTGCGTCGCGGCGCCTACTGTCCAGTAAGTCCAAATTTTTAAAACAAGGCATTAGTGTCGCGACGCTCCACTATGGAGCCGCGTCGCCGCCTTGAAAACCCTAGCAAGCGCCGCGGCGGCCTACCATAGGTTTGTGGCGTCGATGTCCTGACAAAACATTTTTGTGTTAATTTTTCAAAATCGTTCGAGCCCTAAATCCAATTTAGGGACCAAATCACAGATCCTTCATCATCACCTACCATTATCAATAACGCACACATCGACCATCATCCGTCTTTACCCGTTCTTTGTCATACACCGTGCAATGAGCCGGGCAACGCACTATTGACTTAGTTCGAGTTAGAGCGGAATGACTTCCTCGAGTTAACGTAAGAGATAATTTAGGGTGATATCAAAAGGTTAACATTCGGTCAAGACATGTAGGATTTTAAGAAGCCTTGTTTTAATCCAATTTTTATGTTTAACCAATATTATTATGTTATTCAATTGCTATATAACTATTTAACCAGCCTGGGCTCTGATACCACTGTAGGGTTTTGTCGGGTTCAAAATACATAAGTAAGGCACAACGGAAGTTTAAAATTTTGTTCTTACTTACCCCAACAATTACTTCTGGTATGGTTATATGACAATCAAAAAGCTGTAATATAAAATATGAACACTTACAGGTTGTATTATCTGGAATCTTTATCAACTGTGGGTCGCACGCGAAAGCTCTTTCGATTGCAAGCTCCAAGCTTCAATATATTTCTCTTTCAGAAAGCTAGGAAATCCAGCAGAGGTTCGAGAGAGTGTTTTGATTCTAAGTCTCTAAGACTTAGAATAATAATATGAAATTCAATGTGTTGAATAATAAAGTGAATGTCTGTATTTATAGGTGAAAAACTAGGTCAAACCTGATTAGGGTTTGACCTTGGGCCTAACCCATCGAGACAGATTTGGTCATTAGCGTCGCGGCCCTATGGTGTGGGCGCCGCGGCACTTGACGTGGCCCTACACTGTCTCGATTTATTTTTCGCACATTCTTAATTAAATCCAAAAACCAATTTTTGACTTAATTAAAACAATCATTATTCATTTAAATATCTCGATTCTAAATCGAATATTTAATACCCTCTCAATATATCCTTAGATCGAAAAGACAATTGACATAGTGTGACCTTAAATGCCATCACATATCGACATTAATCAAATTAAGGTCTATGCGGAACTCCTAGATGGCCCCACAAGACAAACTCAATATGTGAAGTACGTTTACACAAATCAAGTAAACCTAACCTCTATGTGGTAAGATAAAATCCTTTCATTCACGACACACCCGATCAAGTTTAGGATTTGTCAAGTGTTTATCCAAATGGCTTAATCATTGTATCTCATCTATATTAGTTGACAACTAGACCATATTCTAAATATGTATATTGCGTTGGCCAACGACTTAGTCAACCTAATATCACTAAGAATCTGAGTGTTCTCTCGAATATATATTCGAGGAATGAATCCTAATCTTGGCTCAACTACCACCTTTAATCCACATCGTAATGTACCAATTACAAGACGTATCTCAACCTATAAGGCATTTGAGCTTAGGACATGATCAAAATATATTACTTTGTAGACAAGGTGTGTATTGACCTCAAGTCTAAGGACTTATGTCTCCCACACGTTGATCATACTTTAGACAAGTATAACAAATAGTATATCATCAGGGTATACCAATAATTCCAAAGTATCCATGTGTCAATCACAAGTAGTCATTACTCGTAGCAGGTGAGACATACTACATCCTCTAAGGATGTGATGCAGACTAGATGTCGACTTATCACATATCATCGATATCTCATTTTCGATGATCATTAGTCGAGGCTATTTTAAGAGTTAAGTTATAATATTAATATTCCACATTATTAATAACAGCGTAACCTCCAGGGATGCATATTATAGAATATTATAAACAATCAATTAATAATTCAATAATTGCAAATGCCAAAATATTAATCTCCATTAATAATAATACGAATGTGTATAAAGTACATTTGTCCTAATAGAGATTCTCTCTAGGACATAAATATACTTTCAAAAATAACATGGTTTATCACCCTTATAAATTTAAATACATAATTAGCATAATTTTTAATGGTTTATCACCCTTCTAAATTTAAACACATAATTAGCATAATTTTTAATTTGCGAGACTGGGCTGCAAATCTATGATGCGCTAATCATGACCACCAAATTACTAGTACAGATTTAAACTTGGCTTACAAAAGTTGATTAAGAATATAGACGGGCTATTAAAAAATCTAGACCGGAATTGAAAAATAAATAGTAAGCTGAAGTGAATTTATGGAGAAGTTACTTTCAAGTTCTAATTATAACTATTTAGGATATTTGCAGTTAATGACAAAATAGATACAATATTTTTCTAAGTATAACAAAATAATAGGAAAAAAGAACTAGGCTCCAATATCCGAAGTTATAAACTCCATGAAAAGCTCCATTGACAATCATCAAAAAGTTTTGAAGCTTTGAATTTGAAAATCTAGTTTTGCAGAATTGTTATTTTTTTGGATTGGGTCTTGTCAGAAATAATTAGAAATATCATTTGCAGTTTATATATCAATTTTGAGGTAGTTTAGTGAATATTGGAGTTGATTTTGATTGGAATTTCATATTGAAATTCGAAGAGAAAGAAGAACAATAAGTTTGTATATATTGTGTATGTTGGGTGTATCTTATTTGTATGTCTGATGTATTGGTGGACATAGAACGACATACACACGACATAAAATATACATACATAATTGTTTGTTTGTGTATGCCAATTGTATGATTTTACTGAATTACTCTCTCTGTCCAAATTTATGTGGCACAATTTAGATTTCAAGAGTCAAACAATTTAATTTTGATATGTCATGTCATTAAAGCCTCATTTCGTTAATAATAAACCTATTTAACTCATTAAATCCATTTATCCAGCACATGTCTTATACTCGATTAATTATGACTCGATTAAAAAGTGGTAAAGGAATGAACTAGCATGTAATTTAAATGAATTCGAATTAAAAGATTAAGCTTTTAAATCTATAGATAACGCGTTAACATTAAAAATTAAAAAAATTGAATTTGAGTTACTAAGGCTTTTCAACAATGTACCCAGTGTAATCCCACAAGTGGGGTGTTGGGAGGATAGAGTGTACGCAGACATTACCCCTACCTTGGGAGGTAGAGAGGTTGTTTCCGAAAGACACTCGGCTCAAGAGAAAACACAATAAAGAATGTTAGACAAAATTGACGAAAGTAAAGAAGTTAAGGCAAAATACTATAGAAAAATATTATGAAGAAAAGTAACAATAATTACAACAAACTAATACGGTAATCAAGTGCAAGAAAGAGCAAATAATAACATAAATAAAAGAAAAAAAATTGCAAGGACACTACTATGCCTACTAGTATGGAAGAATATACGAGACGATGCTCTACTGCCTACCAACCCTTCTACCCTAATTTGTATCCGCCACAACCTCCTACTAAGGTCATGTCCTCGGTAAGCTGTAAGTGCACCATGTCTTGTCTGATAACTTATCCCCAATACTTCTTTTGTCTACCTCTACCTCTCCTGAAATTACCCATAGACAGTCTATCACACCTCCGCACAAGGTCCTCCGTAAATCTCCTCTGCACATGTCTGAATCATCTCAGCCTCGCTTCCCGCATCTTTTCCTCCACTGAGGCCATTTCTATCTTGTCCTGGATAACTTCATTTCTAATCCTATCTTTCCTAGTATGTCAACCCATCAATCGCAACATCCTTGTTGGCATTCGCAAGAAATCTTATATATAGTTTTGATAATTGACAAAGTAATTGCAACATGTTCAGCGTATGAAACATATGACTAGCTAACAAGGAGAATGAACTAGGAAGATATGTATGTTTATCTTAAAAAGACATGTTATATATCAATCAAGTGAACTAGTAGTAGTCAGAGGTATAGAAGACTGTGATCATCAATACAAAGTAAGAGAGTTCTTTCTAGCAGTAAATCAGAATGGTATAAGGCTTCCACATCAGAACTGGTGACAAAGTAAATGAACGGGGTCTATGAACTTGTTCCATCATGGAAATAGATGCAGTTTACAAAGGATGTATAGATAAATGAAACATGACAGCCAAGAGAGAACAATTCATTGATGAATAGAACAAACATGTATCTTACGGAGTTATTACATGTGCAGTGGTTGAATGTCCTACATGGTAGAATGGAGATCACCAAGAGTAGAGGTGAAGAGAGCAATCCAAGAGATATACATGATGAATGAAATAGGTATGTCAACATATTCCATCCAACATCTTAGAAGCAGTTCAGAGCTAGATGTTGTGTGTATGAGAGATGATCGATAGAGAAAGTACTTGAACATGTTCCAGCTCATAACACCTAGAAGGCTCAGAGGATAGATTACCATGTGGTTGAACCAGGACCAACAACATGTTCCAAATAAATCCTGCAACGACTAGGATTTATGTGTCTTTATGAAAAATACTTGGCTTGCAAGGCGGCAGGATTCAGTACTATATTTATTAGGATTCAGTACCATACTTATCAAGATACTTCAAAGTCCTACAAGGAAACTAAATATGCGAGAATGTGTAAGAGTCCCAATCAACCTCAAAACTTACTCTACCTTGACGGGCCATATCAAGTAGGGTTTAGGTCAGCGGAAGTTATGATGTTCAGTTACTATATATACCAAGTCTTAATATGAAGAACGTCGAGCACTCACAAAGAGAGAAATCACAATATTGAGAGAGAAGCTTTCTAAGCTATACAGGAAGTTTCGATTTAGAGAAGTGTCACCCTAATATATCGAAGCAAGATTGAAGAAGTTGTGTTACAGATTTTATGTTTACAGTTCTTGAGTCTTGATATTTATATTAGGTTGTTCATCGAGTTGTATCTTTATCCACTTTATAAGAGGCATACAGTTAGATACAAGACGTTGTAAATTCAACTTCAAGTTAGAGTTTAACTTGAATTTTGTTTGCTAGTCAGATGGTGATTAGTAAGATAGGGATTAGAGGTTAGTTTCTTATAGAGTTTGTAACTTGAATTTGTAGAGGTTCACTGTTGTAATGGAGTTTGGGGATAAATCCGATAGAGGTGTAGGCCGTGGTTATTACTGCTCTTGTGAACCAAGTGGTTTTCACATAAAAATATTGTGTCTTTACTTTATTGTTTATTATTATTCCGCAAAGTGCTACCTTAGAACGGGTAGAGTAACATGTTCTACCCTACAAGTGAAAATAGGGTACTGCTTAGGATAGACAGTAGGTCATGTAAACTATCAATTTATATCAGAGCATGTTTTCTTCAATAATGGTAACACCTTAAGAGTAGATCCTGATGAACGTTGCACCACATAAAAGAGTCAGTGAAGTAAGATCAATTCACAAGCTACCTCGATTAAATATAGAGCACTTCACTCTATGGAAGAAATAGATGGAGATCTTCTTGATGGATGTGGACTATGACCTCTGGTTGATCAAGAAAATAGGACTAGTTGTTCCCATAACAGTTAGATATGATGGTTCAGCAAGACCTAAAACTGAAGAGGAACTATCAAGTGAAGATTTCAAGTTGTTCGAACTAAATGCAAGTGCAATCCACATTCAGTATTGTAGTCAGGAAATGGAAGAATGTGAGAAAATCGCAGGATGTTCATGTGCCAATGAAATCTGAGATTTGCTAATTTAAACATATAGAGTCATGTTTTATGAAGAGGGACTCAAACTTGATAAACTCGTGAAAGAGTATGAGCTATTCACTATGAGAAACGAGGAATCAGTCAAGGACATGTTCACTCGATTTATAAGCATTATCAGTGATCTTAAATCCTTTGAAAAACTATTCTCCACAAAAGAACTAATCAGAAAAATTCTGAGAAGTCTTCCGTCCTCCTGGGATACCAAAATAGTTATTATTAAAGAAGATTTTGAAGTGAGCACGATGCTGATGAAGGATCTATTCAAACATCTGAAAGCTTATGAACTAGAGATGGCTAACCAGGACCAGTGGAATCTCTCAGATTCAGAGGACACACAAACTAATGATGAATATCATACAGAGGGACAGGAAATACATGAGCACATACATGAATATAGGTTGAGGCACAGAGACCTAGTTGAAGGTTGTAGAAAAAGTGAAAAATCAGATCAGAGGATCAATATATGTGTTCCATAGGGTCTAGGATGGAATAAGGTAATGATAACGGCCTGGAACTCAAGATCTAATGAGAAACCTAAGGATAAATCCAATCACATGGATTTCATGGTAATAGAAGACACATATGAAGAGTTCGAGGTAAATATTCTTGAGCTGAAAAACAAACTAAGCATGTTCTCCAAGAAAAGATTCACTTCTTCAGTAGTCACCCTCATTGACGAATATCAAGATGCGAGTTTAAAAAGCGCTCAGTTGCTCGACGCCTACCCAAGCCTGAAGCATGAATCATAGAGTTAGAAACTAGTAAGATCAAGGCTGAAAAGGAGATTAGTGCATTAAAGGAATAAGTTGTGCAACTTGGTTCTTCTGTAAGTTCGCTCAAATCAGAAATTTTGAGACAAAAGGAGGTGAAACTTGGGAAGGCTGAAATGGGTAAGGAGCAACTAGAAACTGAGTTTTAACTAAAGAAAATTAAATGTGAGTTATTCTCTGAAATAGAAAAATCCAAAAAAAATGCACTCAAATCTATAAAGCACGAGAAAAGATATGAAAGGGTTAGTTGCTGGACTCAAACCTCTCATATGCTCACAAGTCTTACCAGCAAGACACATATTGTCAGGACTGGTCTAGGATATGGAAAGAAAATTGCACAAAAAGAGTCCACAGAAGAAGAATTGTGTACCATATCTGGAAAAACTAGTCACTAACGTGCCAAGTGTCTGGTAAATAAAAGGCGAAAAGAGCAGGGTTCAAAAAACCTTCCCCTTATTGGTTTGAAGCTGCAGTGAAAGGATGACAAACACAAAAGAACAAAAAAGGCTTGCTTAATGACTCTGAAATTGTATCAAATACAATACCTCTTATTGCAGCACTTCAAAAAAAAATAGATCCATAGAAGAAGTCTACACATGAACTGGCACTCACTTCGGGGGAACAAGTAAAGAAGCATGAGAATAATCAAATAGAAACAAGGTATGCCAAGACAATCGAGAGAAGCAATATATACACACATCATCCAATATATACAAAACACGAATAGAAATAAACTATAGTCAACAAATATACACATCAATCCATCAAAATATTTAATCAAACATTTATAGCTTAGGTTCAACAACATCATTCAGCTTCCTCCTTGCTCATCATACATCAGCAACTTTCTACCCCTGCATAACATCTACAACTTCCTCTGCCTCCTAGCTTCAGCTTCTTTCCCCTGCATTAGCATCATCTTCCCTTTTTGTGAAGAAAGTATCATCATGAAATGTTCTCTAGCTTATATCAGGGCTTTCCTTGCAGCATCAACTTCTGTAATTTGTTGGTTGATCTTTACAATTTGTTGGTTGATCTTTACAATTTGATCTATAAGCCATTTTTTTTAGATAGTGTAGACTGTCTTAAACCAGTATTGCCCAGAATGTTGGTGACATTTCTGGCAATATTTTTGCTTTCAACTTCATTCTTCCAGGACAAGTCGATGAGTCTGTCTCTACTCTTCAAAACTGCTTTGTTTATTGTGTACCGTTCAAGAACATTCCCTAATGTGTCCTCTCTCTTAGGCTTAAGACCTTGGGTAGTTAAAACTTTGTATATCAGACAGGGATAAGAGAGGATTGAGGTTGATTCTTTTTGTGCCAAGTTGGCAACTTGATGGAAGATCATTTTGCCCAAATCAACTCTCAAACCTTTCCCAATTTTATACATTAGTGTGGCTTCTTCTGTAGTTACAATTGACTCATTCATTGTAGGAAGCCAATTATGTATAGCAATTTTGTGAAGGGTGACAAACAAGGCTGTCAATTTAGAGGCTGGACATCTAGAGATCCACTTATGCATTATACCTCCTGTGAGGTACTCAATTACTTCATATCTATTGTCCACTGCAAGGTCTGTTTCTCTAATATTCTCCTCAGCATTTAATCTCATAGATTGGTTTATAACAGTAGGTGTAATAGAATATATTATGTTATAGAGATATACCTTTCCGAATTTCTTCGAGGAGGTATCTGTAGTGCCCGTTTTTTTAACCTACGACTTCGCGACGAAAACACATATGCTTATGTTAAGGAGTAGCCACCTAATTATTCTAAGGTGAATTAGGACACCTAAAAGCTAATTAAAATGCTGCAAAATAACTCCAGTTTTATGGTCTGCGAAACTAATGAGATTCTAGGTAAGTGTTCTTTATTATCCTAAAGGAAAGGGGTTAGGCATCCTTTAAGATCCGCTAACTTGCGGTTATCCGGTCAAACTTAGGTTAATTATTATGCTAAAGGAAAAATGAATGTTTTACAAGTATAAAATTAAAATAATGTTGCAAGTAGTTTAAAATATGCATTTTGATAAAGTAATAATTTTTCCTTTTTTGAGGAGTTTTGCAAAAGTGATCGTGATTTTGAGAAATAGGATTCGAAAAGGATGCGCGACATGGTTTAGGAAAATGCATATAAATTGACCTTTTAGATAAAGCATGCCTTGTAAGACATTGTTTATAAAATATATGCAAAGTAGATTTTCGGATAAAAAGGCATGCATTTGTATGGTATTGATTATAAAAATACATGCGAAATTGATTTTTAGAATAAAAGTATGCATTTGGATGACATTTGATTATAAAATATATACAAGGTGATGTTTTTTGGGTAAAACGTGCATTTATTTACAAACATATATGCAAAGTAATTTGTTGGATAAAAATAAACATTTTGATTGCATTATTTACAGAATATATGCGAAGTTAATTTTTAGATAAGACATGCATTTGTATAGCATTGTTTGCAAAGTACATGTAAAGTTAATTTTTAGATAAAAGTATGTATTTGCATTTGTTTACAAAGTACATGCTTTGTATTGTATTATTTACAAAATACATCTAAAGTAATTTTTTTTGGATAAAGTATGCATTTGCATTGTTTACAAAGTACATGCAAAATGATTTTTTGGATAAAACATGCATTTGTATTGCATTGATTATAAAATACATGTAAAGTTTGATTTTGGATAAATACATGCATTTTTGACAGTTGACAGAAAATAGAAAAGCAAATTATTTATATTGCCAAAGAAGTAGTAATTTTTGGAAAATCATTTTTTGAGTTGCAAATCGAAAACAAAGACAAACTTATTGATGTGATTAATAAAGCGAACAAAAGATGTCCAAAGTTGTTTTGAAAAAATTTGAATATGCATGACGAGCCTAAAAATAAATAATTAGCGGATGATTTCTAAGTTTGAACTAACCGAGCCTAAAAATAAATAAACTAACTACGGGTTTCTAATTTTGCACTAACCGAGCCTAAAATGAATAAACTAGCGACAAATTTCCAGTTTTAGACTGCCCTATCAATAATTACATAAGTACAATAAATACTATTACAATACAGAACAAGATAAAGCTGAATTAAAGAAAGTAAAAACAACAACAAAATAAATAATCTCCGAGGGGTATTTGCCTTCTTTGACTTTCATACATGTGCCTTGCAAGTTGTCAAGAACAAACGGTTAGAAACAGTTGAAGATAAATAACTTCGGACCCGTATTCAAAACAATAAATGTTTTGATTACGGAGGGCTCAGACTTAAATTTTGAAAAGATCATTCCAATCACGTTGTGGCTGTGAACATATGACTCGTTGGTCATTTTAGTTGCCTTGCCTTCCGAACATGTTGGTCTCTCGGATGAAAAAAATATAAGTTTCATCATTGCCTAGAAGTTTTATTTCCGTCTTTCCAACCGTGGAGGCCTCACAATCGACGGATATTTCATTGGCCAGTGTAATATCATGTTCAAATCAGTAAATTATACCAACGCAGCAAACCGAAACCGAGAAACAATTTTCAAAGGGGACACGACCTCAAATTCAATTTCATCGGCCTAAGTGTAGTATTTGTTCAAATCAGTACAATAACAAGATAGATGTGTAATGGATGTCTAAATATCAGAATAAACCAAACAGTCCGCAATTAAAAAGTCTGACCCGAATTCTGAAATTTTTGAACCGAAATAGGATTCGGAATGTTTTCTGAAAATCCGACCCGACTCAGATCGATGATCCGACCCGAATCAGATTGATGATCCGACCCGAATCAGATTGATGATCCGACCCGAATCAGATTGATGATCCGACCCAAATCAGAGGTTCGGACCTGAATTAATTTTTCCCCAATTTTCAGATAACCAACAACAAAGTATCAAAGACAATATTCTGGAAATTTTTACCCAAATCGGGCTGATCCGACCCGAATCGGAGGTTCCAACGCGAATCAATTTTTCCAGATTTCAGATAACCAACAACAAGATTAAGCACATAAATCTAGTTCTTACCCGAACCGGGTCGACCCGGCCTGATCAGTGACCCGAATCGGAAAACCCGAAAACAGTGAAGAACAACAACAAAACAAAGCAGATTTTTTTTCGGATTCGGCCTATAAGGCCAAATAGAAGTATTTAAATCAAAGTTCAAGAACAAAACTCACCCCTTTTCCTTCCGATTTTGGACTTGTTTTCAGACTTATTTTTCTGAATAATAAGGAGGGTGAATGCTAAAAAATCAAGAACAACAATTTTTTTCTTTTCTTCGGTCCCTGTTGAAGAACAAAAAGGGGGGTTTATAGGTGGATTCGGACGTCCCAACGTCCACCCATACCCCTTTTCGATTGAGTTTGAATTTCAAAATAAAGTGACGATTTTGGGACGGATTTGAGGGGGTATGGGTCGCGGATTTTGGGGGATAAGGGTATGGGATGATGAGTTGGTGGTGTCAGGGCAGAGGTGGGGTTGGTGGTGGTGTCGGGTGAGGTGATCGGCGATGTGATGGATGTGGGGTATGGGGGGGAGGTGCGGCCGATGGGAGGGTTTGAAAGAAAGAGTAGGGTTTTGTTTGTGTAGGGTTTGTTTGGGATTAAATGGGATGGGTCGGTTGGGTCGACGGGTTGGCCGATTGGGCTGCGGAATGGGGTCCGAAATGGGCCTCTGGTTTGGGCGATTTGGGTTTTGTGATTGGGTAGAAATTATTTTGGGTTGGGAAATAAAACGGGTTATGAGTTTAAAATATAAAAAGGGTTGAAATGGGTTTGAATAAAATAAATAAATAAATAAGGTTTATTATTAAAAGTATAAAGATAACGATGTGATAATAATAAAATATAATATTTGCGAAATGCTTAATGTTTGATAAAAAATAGAAATGCGATGTCATTTTGCGGGAATAAGATAACATAGAATTTTCGGGTAAGAACTTATGATTAATATAAAACAGAAATGATAGTAAAAAAATGAATATATATATATATATTTATTTTGAGGTGTCAAAAATATTTAAATTGTAAAATAAATCGGAAAGGGGAGGGGGCGAAATTGGGTGTCAACAGTATCCTCTATAGTAGAATTCAAATTAGCATAGAACAACCTAACTATTTTATCAACATACGGTCCTTTTTCAGTAACAAATCCTAGGAGCTGTCTTTTTTTTTAAGAACTCTACCAAGCCATATTCTGAACATGAGGCAATGTCTAAAACTTTTTCAGACCTAATAACTCTATTCTTGTACCAGTCCCAATTATCAGAATTAGTTTTGGAATAGAATTTGTCTGAGTAGATAGATACCTCAAGGTCAGAACCAGGTTCGTTTTTTATGGAGGATGTTGGTGTTTGTGTCTCTTCTGATATTGGTTGAAATGTTGCCTGAGATGTTGTGGCATCTGGGGTAATATATGGAGCAACACTTTTCCTTGTAGTCCTGGGAGGTCCCTTTGGAAAGAATTGTTCAAGGGGATTTCATCTGGGATTTTCCTTTCTTGAGGCACACTGGGTTGTTCAGAAGCAGATGGTTCTTCTTCAGTTGAGAAAACAGAGTATGTACTTTCATTATCACTGCTTGAGTAGGCGGGTTTAGATGTTTCACATTTAGTCCTTTTGCTACTCGAATCTTCTTTGACTAGTTTTTCAAACACTCTACTCGATCGGCAAGTAGAAAATGTAGATGATCTTGGCCTTTTATCCAAAGATGTAAAATCAATAATTTCATCAACATATAGGGTTGTTATTGTCCCAAGGGTAGTTAATGTCTAAAGGTTCATCAAAACCTTTAAACACTAATGCCATAGACAGATCCTCTAGGGGGTTTGAGGAAGAAGAATGGCCTGGTTGCATATGTGTATTCGACAGAGGGCTAATACTCATGGGAGTGTTGGATGGAATGTTGGTTGAAATTTGTTCTGACATTGGAGAAGTTTCCATCGGTGAGAATTGAGGAGAGGGTTTTGAGAAATTAGGGTTTGTGAAGATGATTGGAGTTTGATTTGGTGTTTCCATCGGGTAGATAGGACGAAATATACCCGTTGATTTTTTTTTTGAAAAACAGAAATGATAAAAAGAAATATCAGATGAGAGGAATATTTATATACATGGCAAACTTTCTTAGCAACAAGAATCCCTTTGTTTTAGGTGTTTCACTTTTATATAATAACTTATACCTAAAATATTGGGATAAAACAAATAAATACCACAGTAGGAATAAAAATCTAAATCTTCTCATTTTTTGTTTTTGAAATTCCTGTAAACAAGACATATAATAGGGAGTAGGTTCTGATGTTTCATTGATCAGATAAGAAAAACATCCAACACATATCACATTATGAAAATGTCAACAACAATGTTAGCAACATTTTTTACGACACAAGTATTTTGATCCCGCAAGAACTTTTCATTTTGGCAACAAATCAAGACACATTTTATACGTATTTTATGAGTTTGACCACTGGACGAATGTAACATTTTTCCATTGTGTCCTTGATCTAATCATATAACACATACAAAAGAATTTTTTGTGTCAAAAATAAGAATACTAATTTAGTATCCTCAAAATCCTTTTGAAGCACTCGATACTCCTATAGAATAGGAACGATATGTTTTCAAGGGATTTGCCCATTTTTGCACAGTTGCCAAATATTTGTAAAGGCTTTGCTTTATTTTGATACTCCATTTTTATGATATATATGTATTTATATATCATCGCAGAGAACGGTATCACTTTGATAACATATTCTTATTGATGGATCATGCTTGTGTGACCAAAACGTTATGCACCATACAACAAAAATAATCAGTTAGTGATATAACATATGTAAATGTCACTCGAAATATTAGATAACATTTCAGCAAACATTCACCAAAAATGACTTTCTAGAGATTACAAAGACCAAGAGATTTCTTTAAACTAGAAAATCTCTCATGGTCCAAAGCTTTTGTAAAAATATCAGCTAGTGATGAAGAGTGTCAACTTATTCAATTTGAACTAGCTATTTTTCAACTAAATCTCTTAAAAAGTGATATCTAATATCAATATATTTTGTACGTGAGTGTTGAACTGGATTTTTGGAAATATTTATAGCACTCAAATTATCACAGTACAAAATTAAAATGTTGCTAGTAAATCCATAGTTGTCTAACATGTGTCGTAACTATATTAATTGAGAGCAACAACTTTCAGCTGCTACATATTCAGATTCAGAAGTTGAAAGGGCGACACAGTTTTGTTTACAACTATACCATGAAACAAGGTTATTGCCAAGATAAAAATATCCTTCACTTGTACTTTTTCTATCATCCACATCTCCAGCCCAATCTGAGTCACTAAATCCTATTAAGTTAGGATTAGTGTCTTTGGAATAACAAATTTCTAACTCACGTGTGCCAGCAACATATCGAATAATACGTTTCACGACATTTAAGTGGGACATTTTGGGACAAGCTTGAAAACGTGCACAAACACTAGACATAATATCTGGGCGACTAGCAGTAAGATAAAGAAGTCTACCTATCATAGATCGATATAATATTGGGTCGACATTTTCACCAATATTATCCTTACATACCTTCTGTGATAAACCCATTAGCGTCTTAATTTGTTTAGCATTCTCCAAATCAAATGTTTTAACTAGATTCTTGGCATATTTACTCTGTGAGATAAAAATTCCATCATCACTTTGCTTTAGCTGCAAGCCTAAGAAAAACGTTAGTTCCCCAATCTACTCATTTCAAAATGTTGATGACATAGCTTCAACAAATGAATTTAGATACGACTGTGAGGTCGACCCAAAAACTATGTCATCTATGTAGATTTGAGGAATTATGATATCTACACCATATCATTTAATAAATAAAGTACGATCAGCTTTTTCACGGTTAAAATTAAATTCAAGAAGAAAGTTAGTTAAACGATCATACCATGCACGAGGGGCTTGTTTCAACTCATACAAAGCCTTTTTAAGCTTGTACACATAGTGTGGATGGTAAGGATCTTTAAATCCTTTTGGTTGTTCAACATAAACTTCCTTATCTAGATAATCATTTAAAAATGCACATTTCACATCCATTTAGTGTACAGTAATTTTCAGACAACAAGCAATAGCAAGTAAAAGTCTAATTGACTCAATTCTAGCTACAGGTGCGAAGGTTTCGTCATAGTCGATTCCTTCAGCCTGAGTATAGCCTTGTGCAACTAGACGAGCTTTGTTTCTAACAACTGTTCCAAATTCGTCTGATTTATTTTTAAAAATCCACTTAGTTCCAATTACATTTATATTATTTGGACATGGAACTAAGTCCAGACTTCATTTCAAGAGAATTGTTCAAGCTCTTCTTGCATTGCTTGAATCCAAAAATTATCTTTGAGTGCTTCTAAAATATTTTTTGGTTCTAAAGCAGATATAAAACAAGAAAGACTAACATCTTGATATATGGTAGACATACACACATACCTTACCATTTCTCTGTAGTTGAGTGGTTCTTTCCTTCTTGTTTTAATTTCTTCAAAAACTCCCCTATCACTTGGCCCGTGGGATGATTCTTCCTAATCTTTGATGAGGGGTCCCTTTGAACTTGATCTGATAATTCAGCATGTGACTCCTCATCCATGGCCTATGTGGTCTCTATTCCAGGTTCAGATGTTGCTTCGGGTGTGACAACATTTGGTGCAACATCTGATTCTTCAACAGTTTGCGCATTTTCCACTGAAACTATAGTGTTATTTTCAACTGTATTTTCTGTAAGATAAGAAAAATTATCAAAAATAACATTTACAAACTCTTGTACAGTTTTGGTCCTCATATTGTATACTTGATAAGCATGGTTATTTTGGGAATAACCAATAAAAATTCATTTGTCACTCTTAGAGTCAAACTTTGCCAAATGATCTTTATCATTTAAAATGTAAAAAATACACCCAAAAATATGAAAGTAACACAAGTTAGGTTTCTTTCCATTTATAAGCTCATAGAGAGTCATCTTTGTTCATGGCCTTAAGTAGACTCTATTAGATATGTGACAAACAGTATTTAAAGCTTCGGCCCAAAAATGTTTTGACATTCTTTTAGAACTAAGCATAACTCTAGCCATTTCTTGCAGTGTTTTATTCTTCCTTTCTGCTACCCCATTCCGTTGAGGAGTTTTGAGAGCAAAAAACTCATGAAAAAATCCTTTTTTCTCACAAAATTTTGTGAATGAGCTATTTTCAAATTCTTTTTCATGGTCGGATCTAATATGAAAAATAGGAGAATAGAACAAATTCCTAATTTTAGAGTGCAAAATTTTAAACATGTCAAAAGTTTGTGATTTTTCTTTCAAAAAATATATCCATAAAAATCTACAAAAATCATCTACTATCACATAGAAATACCTCATGCCTCCTAGACTATCTATTTCAATTGGATCCATTAAATCCATATACAACAATTGAAAACAGTGAGACGTACCTGAATGTTGTCCGTTGTGTTGGACAACATTATGAGAGACACGGATTTGCTTACCTTTCAGACAATCTTCACAGACAGTTTTACCTTTATGACTAAGTTTTGGTAAGCCTTTAACCGCTTCATATGAGACTAATTTCTCTAAATTGCGGTAGTTGACATGCCACAACTTTTGATGCCATAGTGTTGTGTCATCGACCTTAGCATTATTGCATGTTTCTTGTCTTATAACAAGATAGCAATTGTCATATGTTCTAGTACTTGTCATGACACATTCATTGGCTTCATTCGTAACCACACAAGCATTCTTATTGAATTTTACCTCAAGACTGTCATCACACAATTGGTTGATACTAAGCAAATTAGCCATTAAGCCTGTTTACACCAATTTTGTCTCCTCTTTTCCTATATTTATTTGCAGTTTTAAAATATTTTTGACACGTCAAAATAATTTTAATATATAAATATATATATATATATATATATATTATTCTCAATATTATTATTATTATTATTCACATTTTTTACCATCATTTGTCTTCTAATATATTAATCATAGTTTTTATCCTAATATTCTATGTTATCTTATTTTCGTAAAATGACATCGCATTTCTATTTTAAATTCAGCATTAAGCATTTCACAATTATTATATTTTTATCTTTATAATTTATATTTTTTGCAAAGCATCTTTTAATAATATTTTTTTTTAAATATTTTAACCCACAATCTTTTTTCCTTAACCCAAAACATTCACAAAAAAGGGGCCCCAGCCGAACCAGCCCCATCAGCCGAACCAGGCCCAACCAACCCTTTTATTTTCAGCCCACTCCCCACGCCCATTTTTAAACCCACAACCCATTTCGGCGCAAAAACGCGGCCCAATCGTCCGAAGCCCAACCTCACACCCCTTTATTCTTCTACACTAAACAAACCCTAACCCAAACACCTAAACCCTTTTCACTCTCCTCTTTCTCCTTCACCAAAACCGACAGCCCCCACACCCCCCTGCCACACCTACGCCGCAGCCCCACACCCTGCCACCATCAACTCTCTGTCGCCCCATACCATCCCCAAAATCCGCTTCCAAAAATCAGAAATCTTTGCCCTTTTTTTTGAATTCAACTCGAACGTTATGGGGGAAATCCACCTATAAATACACCCCTTTGTTCTTCCTAAAAGGGAGAGGCTGGATGGATCAAAATCCGAGACAAGAAAAATAAAAAAAATAGAGGTTCGGAGTTTCTGATTTCGGGTCAAAAAGGGTCGAAAATCTGAGGTCAAAAAGAGTCTGAAAAGCAGTCAGTTTTTGAGTTCGAGTTCCGGTCAGAAAATCGAAAAAAAGTCCAAAAACGAGTCCGAAAATAAAAAAAATTAGTTTGTTCCTAAATTTTTAGGTTAAAAGTATTCTTCTTTGTCCCTAATCTTCAATCCGAAACTTTTTTTTTCTTCTTCACGTTCCTGTTTTGTTTCAGGTCGGGTCGGGTCGAACATCCGGTCGGGTCCGAGTCCAAAAACAAAATTCGGGTCGGGTCAGGAAATCTGAAACCCAAAATCCGAAAAATCAGAAAATCCAAAAACAAATATTGCAAAAATCAGAATTTCTAAAAAACACCCTCTCCGAGCGGATTCGACGATTCGAAACGATGCCTCGGTTTGCTGCCCGGAGACGGTAAATTTGAATTCCTCTCAGTGTATTTTCTGCATCTTTATGTGTTTTGTGTTGATTATGTGATAAGATAGTTATTTTGGTATTATGTTCATTAATGTGTTAAGTCCGTTAGCCTGTTTAATTGGCTATTAATGTTTAGAAATGCTTTGCTTGTATTATTAGATTTATACTTGATGTGGTAAGAAGCTTTGTGTGTGTGTATGTTGATTTCTTAACATTGTGTGATCATGTTGGACTCGAATGTTGAAGTATGCTTGTCTTACTGAGTTCCCGGAGTTAGTTCAATAGGCATTTGTTGTTTGTTGGGGAATGTTAGTTACTTTACTTATAATCTGCTTAGTAATCATCTTAGCTGCCTTGTTCCTTATTTAAAAGTGTCATTATGCTTAATAAATATAATGAATATGGTCTTATATGTTTAGTTTAGCATATCTGAAGTGTTTCCTTTAAGTGGTTATTTGGCTAAACTCTGTTTGTCTCACAAATGTCTACTGAACTGATTACACATTTGCCTTATCTATTCAAGTGTTAAAATGCCTCCATATTAGCATGTAAAGTCTCCTAAATTATCTTGTATCATGCCCTACCTTTGAGTTTGTTTGAATGACATTTGCATTAGTCCTTTGCACTATTCGAACCAGTTTATACCCTGTTAAGCCATAGAATCTAATGCATTCCATACCTATCTTGTGATCATGTTTCATGTAGTAAGCATGTGTAGGGTATAGTCTAATGTTAAAACTGCTTAGGTGAATAAAAAGGTCTAATGAATGATTTGAACATGTCTCATTTAAGAATAAGTAGTGTCTTTAATTTTTGTCAAAGTCGTGCCTATGTCTAAACTATCTACTTGAGAGTATGTGTTTTGTTTTATCTTAGTTTGTGAATCTGTTCATATGAGCATGCCTATTTTCAGTTTTATAAATATATGGTGTGTTAGAAATGGCTTAGATCTGTGTTGCTACTGTCCAGTTCCTCCTCTTATGTCTTCTAAATATCTAAAAACTGGATTTCGCTTTTGGTTTGTATGTAAATTAGGGGACCGTGAAGCATGCTAGTTTGTCTAGTGTATGTGTCTTAGTCCTTTAATGTTAGTGTACCCTGTTTTGGTTATTTCTTGTTCAAATTTAAGACTGAATATGTCAAAATGAGTCTGTTTGGGTTTGGATGTTGCCAACTTGGACCATGCTAAGATATTTGTATTTCCATTTATTGATTCTGGGCTTGTTTGTTATGCATAGCTGGAGATTGTTACTTGCTTTAAATCTTGTTGGATATCCCATGTATATCTTGATATTCATTCTTCACCCTTCCTTTCTTTGCATGACTTGGGGAGTTTCAAACCTCAGATGATGTTGCACATTTGAGGAAGCCACAAGCTGTTGCTCTAATGGATAGTAGCCACATTTGAGAATTCTGAGTATGTTGATGTTAGCTGCTATCTTAAAGAAATAGAGGCTATATTTGGGCTTGCTGTTTTGCTGCTGAGGGGCAGTTACTGTATTTTGAATTGTTGTGGTTGCCTTTCTTTGGCGAGTTGCTGCACTTTAAGGCTATTTGTATAACCTTTAGGGAGATAAAGTGGTTGCTCTTGTGGCTGTTGTTTCTGCTACACTGTACGACTAATGCCATTGCCTTTGGGAAGGCCATGAACTGCAACATATTTGGCTTCTTTGCTGGGAACAGCCGCTGTATTAACAGTTGCAGCTTCTTGATGCTTTACCTTGAATCATTTCATTAAGCACAGGCCATATGTTGAATTACTGCTGCATTTTGCTGAGATTAAAGTGCTGTTAGCTTGTTAAGCAATTGCTGTGATTTTCTAAGCTTTAAGGTTACAATTCTGATATCAACAGATGCTACACTTTATAAGAATAGCTGCGGCTACATCCTTGAAAGAACAGACTACGATATTTGATAAAGATCTCACTAATTTGAATATGATGCTATACTTGGGCCGATGAGAATAATTAATTTGAGGCCATGCCCCTTTCGGAAAGGTTGTCCCTCGGTTTGCTTTCCTTCGGAAAAAAAATCACATACGAGAAATCAACATGTGTTGGCGAGGTGACTAGATTGACTGACTATGTCTCTAGTTCGCAGATACGACATGAATGGAATTTCTTTTGCTTAAAAAATTTAAGTCTGAGCCTTCCGTAATTAAAACATTTATTGTTTTATATGGATCTGAAGGTTTTCTCTCATTTATTTATTTCTAACTATCTTTTCTTTTACACTTTGTGAGGAACATTCAAACAATATGGGATAGCAAAGTGGGATTCTACAGAGACGAAAGAGAACAAGATTTGTCGGAATTGTGACCAAGACCCAAGAGATGACACCATCATTGCCTTGGCCATTACCGCTTTAATATCTTTTAATTCCGCTTTTTTTTTTGTATTATAATTTAATTACTCTGCTTGTGTGATTGTTTAACATTTAGATGAATTAGGCCTAGAACTGATAAACTAGAAATGTTAGTTTAAAATTGGAAATTCACCGCTAGTTTATTTATTTTAGTTTCGGGCAGTTTTAAAATCAAAAATTCGGCACTAGTTCATTTCAGGGTTGCCATGCATGTTTAAACTGTAAAAATAACTTGATCTTTTATTCGCATTATTAATCATACAAATCAGGTTTTGTTTTTATCCGATTTGCAACTTAAAATAACTTTCATAAGAATCACTTCTTTGCATTATAAATAATTTACTTTCCTTTTTACTATCAAATGCAAAACATGTATTTTATATATATAATGCCATGCAAATGCATACTTTATCCAAAAATTAACTTTTTAAGTATTTTATAAATAATGCCATGCAAATGACTACTTTTTCCTAAATCAACTTTGCATGTATTTTTATAAACATTGCCTTACAAAATGCGTACTTTTATTCAAAAAATCAGTTTTAAATATATT
The DNA here is from genome assembly GCA_029783415.1 of Anisodus acutangulus. Taxonomy (NCBI): domain Eukaryota; kingdom Viridiplantae; phylum Streptophyta; class Magnoliopsida; order Solanales; family Solanaceae; genus Anisodus; species Anisodus acutangulus. The sequence continues at coordinate 27,476,528 of CM056493.1, forward strand.
TGCATAAAATGCCTTGCATACTCTTTCGGATTTTATGTCGGGATTTATTTCTCACAACCACAATTGCCTTTGCAATAATTCTTTATGTTATCAAAAATGCATTCTTTTAAATTACTTGCAACATCATTTTTACTTTATACTTTTAAAACATGCATTTTTCTTAGCATAATAATTAACCTGAGTTTTGATCGGATAACCGCAAGTTAGCGGATCTTAAAGGATGCCTAAACCCTTCCCTTTATGATAATAAAGAACACTTATCTAAAATCTCATAGTCAGTAATCGGAGTTCGTTTTGCAGCATTTAGTTAAAATTTAGGTGTCCTAATTCACCGTAGAATAATTAGGTGGCGACTCTTTAACAACATTTAATCAACTCCGGGGAAACGCCCTTGCATCATGACCGTAGTGTTAAAAATGGGCGCGCACAAAGCCCTCAACGTGTAATACATTTCATAAGGCTGGAATATCAGGGACATTCAATATTCCTTTTCCAATTATCTTTCTTTTACTACCACCTCCATAAGTCACGTTTCCTCCATTGCATGGCTCATAGTTCTTTAGAAAATCTTTTGTACATGTCATGTGGCGAGAACATTCACTATCAAAGTACTAAGAACCTAAAATGTTAGTCCTTAATGCAGTTATAACAACATTACATGTAACATCCTTTTTAGGAACCCAAACTCTCGTAAAATAATTTTTATTTTTTCGCTCAGAAATGTTGCTTCGAATGTTATCTGAAATGTTGGACAACATTTTAGGCAATATTTTGCTCACATAATTTTAAAGTTTGAAACAGTATGATTTTAAGTAACTAGGGGAGTTGCAGTGATGACATACAAACTTCATTTTCTTTGACATATATGAGAACATATTATTCATCCCCTTTTCTTTTACAAAACATATTTTCTCATTTTTATCAAAGAGATTATAGCATATGGTTTTAAGAGTGTTTTTGTACCCAAATCCTGCATGTGAAGATTTACTAAAGTTAAGAATCTCATTCAATTTTGAAGTCCCCGTGTTGAGCTTATGAAAGGCAGCTTTGGCTAAATCCAGTTTTGCACTGATCTTACCAAAGTCAATATCCTTTTTGGTAAGTGCACCCTCTAGTCGGGTTATTGTGCCATTTAAATATACATTCTCACGAGTTAAAAATTTTACCTTTGTGTCAAGTTGCTTGGATTCTATGATTAAGACTTTACAAAGATTTTGTAATTCGTTAATCATATCATTTTTGGAATCAACTTGATCCACACAATCAGTCTCACTAATAGAAATAAAACCACTAAAGCAATTAACATCAGAATAGTTAAAGAATTCGTACCTCTCGGATGTCGCTGAGGATGTAGATGTCGTTGCTGATGTTGAAGCAAATGTTGTGACATTTGAGACAACATTGTCTATGACATCGTCATTGTCCGATAGAGAATGTTCGAAAACAGTAGCCAACATGGCTTGTGATTCGACTTCTTGATCTCCTTCGTCGTCACTAAGAGAAAACCATAGACTCTTACCAAATTTTCTAAGCATATTTGCACATTCGTTAGCATAATGACCCCAAACCGAGCATACATGACATTGCACAGACTTAAGTTGTTTGAGATCAAATTTGGTACGATCCGAGTTGGTTTTTCTCAATTAGTTTCCTTTTTGTACATTTGGAAAGAATCTAGGGGGATTTTGATTGAAGACTTGGTTTTGGTGCTCTTTAGATTTAAATTGATTTCTCTTATTGTTGAACTTCCTCACCATCGAATTGTATTTTCGAATGAGTAAGGAAAAATTTGCACCTTCACCAATTTCTTCAAGATTCTCATCCTCTTCTTCGATTTGACTATCCAAGAATTGAACTTGAAGTGCCACATTCTTGCTTTTATACAATTCTTTTTGATTCTCAATGTTCATCTCATAAGTTTTGAGTATGCTCATCAATGTATGAAGATCCATTGTGGCAAGATTGTGAGCTTCTTCAATAGCACAAATCTGTAAGTTGAACTTTTCAGGAGGAAAATAGAGAGACTTTTTAACAAGTTGAGTGTTGATTAATGATTCACCAAGCACTTGACATTCATTTGAGATGTCAATCAACTTTTCAAAATAAGATTTAATATCATCGGCTTCTTCCATCCTTAAACGTTCATATTTACTCATGAGCATGCGTAGCTTTGTTCGACAAACGCTTGAGCTACCTTCACAATGAATTTGTAAAGTATCCCATGCGTCCTTAGCTGTGGGGCAGTTTTGAATGAGTTTGAACATGTAGAGATCAACCCATCCAAAAATTGCATTTAAAGCCTTTTCGTTAAAGCTAGCACTATTGATTTCTTCTGTAGTCCATTTAGATTCAGGTTTAGCAATAATGTCACCTTCCTCACCCAATGACAATATTGGAACAACATACCCATTGGTTATAGATCTCCATGCACGAATATCAATTGATTTGATATGCGAACGTAGATGAATCTTCCAATAGGCATAATTTGATCTATCTAAAATAGAAAGTCTACCAATAGTTGGATTTGCCGGATCCATAGCTTATGACAATAGGACCAACCACTTATTGTGTTAAGTGTCGGTACCGATACCACTTGAAATGTGTCAAATTCTATGGGAAATAAAAACAAAAGATGAAATAAATCGAATGCTAATTCTATTTCCGAATGTCGACAATAATGTCGTCCGACACCAGTAACAATACTTAGTAAAATAGTAACTTTAAAGAGTAAATGCAGCGGAATTTAAAGAACACAAAGATTTAAATTTTCATAAGTTATATAATATAACTTATGATGGTCAATGACCAAATGTATTGTATATATATTATATACAAAATTACAAATTCCTTTATTTACAGATTTACAATATAAAATGGAAAGGAATTAAAAGTTGAAGTCGCAGATGACTTCTGCCTTAAAAATTTAACTAAGTAGATATAGACAACTTCTCATTACAATAGCTTCATACAAAACTAATGTAGAATTTAAACAACAATTGTAATGTTGGACATAATGTTGTCGACACGCTCATACAACACTAGTGATCCAGATTTCTGAGATGAAATCCCGAGAGCTCTCTTGGTATTTTTGCAATCTGATTCTGGATATCGATTCACTGTAGTAGCCTCTTTATTTATAGTAGAAAGTCTTCCTTGAAAAGCTCATCGATTGATTGTGGAGGTTGAGGAAAATGTGGGCAGCTGATAGGGTTTGTTGGAGACGATCAAGGAGCAAAATCCTCTAACAACATTGACTTGTTCCTCACGAAGAGCAGCAACCTTGACTCGTTCTTCACACGTGTTTACCAACTCATTTTTACCTTGCCAAGTCATATTTACCACATAGTAATTATTCCGTGAAGGCAAAATCTGTTCTGAAAAATGTTGGTCCGAATGTTGTGCAACATTTGTCCCAACATTCTTATACATTCAAATCAGTACTTCGGGAGCTATGTTGGGTCAAATGTCACAATATCAAATCCAACATTAACAGAACTAATAGAAAATAAAAAGTTTGATTTGTGTATAGTAGAAAGTTTGCCTATAAATGATTTTGCTTTGTACTATAGGTTGTGGTTTGTTCAACGTCAGCTTCTAGGTGACATATGAACATGTAATTGGTAAACTGGTTTGAAGAGAACTCAACATATCATTACAAATTACTAGAGGTGGTCAGTGGGCCGGGCTCGGGTCTGGTGGGCCGGGTTTGGCGGGGTCGGGGTCGGGGCGGGATGGGCGAAGGGTGCGGGGTCGGGTCTGGCGGGGTCGGGTTTGGCGGGACTTGCTCTAGTCCCGTCCCGATCCCGATCCCGATCCCGATCCAGTCGAAATCGGGTCGGGGTCGGGTCGGGGTCGGGATCTGGGCGGGTTCCGGCGGGTTTTTTTTTAATAACATATGTATAAAAAAAAACTCAATAAACAAGACAAGATAGTGTAATAAAAACATCCCAAGGCTGTTTTTGTGCCTCTTATATTATTTAATAGACATATGATTTTTTTGTAATACAAATACAATTGTCTAAAACTCTAAATTGAAACTTTGTGGTGTTGTCCAAAAGTTGCAAATTACATAATAAAATTGCAATTAAAAAAATTACATTCTCAAAAAAACCTGTTCTAATTGCTTGATAATTTCCTGTGGTTCTTCGGTTGGAATTGATATTTGTTGGTCAAATTGATCCACGTCGCTTCCACCACCTTCAGATAAGATTTCTTTGTAGTTTTCGTCTTCTTCTTCGTTGATCTCCGGTTGACCGCACCTTCTCCGCTCCTCTCGTATCCAATCTCTGAATAATACTGCAATTTCCAAGTTGTCTCCGGCTAATGAGTGTCTGTGGTCTCCTATTTGATATATGCCGGCAGAAAAAGCACTTTCAGATGAAGTTGATGACACTTGAATGTTCAAAACATCTCGGGCCATCAATGAAAGTGTCGGAAAGGTCTTCTCATTCCCCCTCCAGTATTTCAGCAAGTCTTCATGTCCATCTTCATTGATAACTTATTGGTATGGTACAGAACCCTGCAAAACAAAAATATCCAACTCGCTAATTTAGTTAGTAGTAGAGGTACAGCCGCACATTCTATTTCTGATGCTTTCAATACTAGCCGCAGAAACAACATGTCTTTTGTGAGGTTGTGTTGAAAATGAAGAAGATGGTATGGAAGCCGGTAAGTTACTAGCATTTTCTTGTTGATAAAACCTATATATTTTTTTTGCATTGGTCTTCTACACTAGACAACACTTCTTTTTTAGTTTGTTCAATAGGTGGTGGGTGATTTAGATTTTTGGGACTTGGAGGTGGTAGTACTTCTATACAATCGTAAATAGTTTTAATTAGTGATTTAGTACCGTCTATTTTAATAGTCGGATTTAATACAGAACCAATAATATAAATAGTGGGAATATGAATCAAATATTTTTTTAATAGCTGCCATATAACCTGGTTTTTCCATATATTCACTAAGTAATAAAAATATTAGAGTTATATAAAACAACATAGTTGAAATAGTAGGATAATATATACCGGAAAATTCTTTTGTTGCTTGAAAAAATTTCTCTAAAAATACAATAAGTTCAGAAATTTTTACCCAATCACTATCTACAATCATATCAGCTGGATTTTGATTATGAGAGTTAAAAAATAAAGTTATAGGTTTTCTATAGTCATAAGCAACAAGTAGTTGCTCGTATAAAGAATTTCACCTAGTGGATACTTCTTGTGGAATTTTTCTATAAGATAGTCCACAATCGTGACAAGTTTTTTTATATTCTTTTCTTCGTTGTACTTTATTACTTTTAAAAATAAAGTTTATAGCAAATTGTATTTTACTAAGAATGTCTTCAAAAAGTGATAGACCATCCTTTACAATTAAGTTATATATATGACACGCACATTTTATATGAAAATGATCTGAAAAAGATGGAGTTAAACTATTTTTTAAAATTGTAATTGCGTAATTGTTAGAAGAAGCGTTATCTAATGTAATAGTCATAATTTTATCGGTTATTCCGTAATAATGGCACACTTGATAAATATTTTCTGCAATAAAAGTACCAGTGTGCCTATCATCTATATATCTATATGCTAAGATACGTTTTTGCATAGACCATTTATAATCTATCCAATGACAAGTTACCGTTAAATAATCATGGCCGTTAGTACTACGACCTATATCAGACGTGATAGATACTTTGTCATTAAAATGATATAATGAATAACGTAAATATTGTTGATATTCATGTACGAATTTAAATACATCTTTCTTAACAGTTGATCTAGGAAAATCGTTAAAAGCAGGATTATATATATCTCTAATGTAATGAATAAAACCGGGAGATGAAGAAAATGAAAAAGGAAAACCCTCCACATCAACTAATTTTGATATTGCTTCCCTATCTCTATGCTTATTGTATTTAGGGCCTACAATTCCCCATGTCATAGGGTTAATTTGACCATGTACTTGGTCCGAGACAGTATCAGTATGTGAACCTTGTCCCGATGGAGCGGGCGTTTGCGCACCCGGTTTTGAAGCCTGGTATTAGGCATACCTAGCTGGATGAGCACTTACTACGTGTCTAATTAAATCCCCCGTCCCACCGTGACCTTTTCCAATTTTAAATTTTAAAACATTTTTACAAATTTTACATATAGCTATTTGATTCTCTACGTCCCTATCAAAAAATGTCCATACATCTGATTTTAATGGTCGTTTTGCTGGACCTCGTCTCATACTAGGGGGAATAGGAGGTATTTCAGTTGAAGGTGCACTAGTGGGTGTGTTGTAATCAACATTAGTGGGTGTATCATCTAGATCATCGTCTAAATTAAAGTCTTCTTGAGTTCCTGAAAATAGCTCATCGTCTAAATCTAATGGTATTGTAGGAAAATGTTGAGTATCAACAAAATCATCCTGTGTAGGAATAAGATGACTAGAAGAAGTACCTTGCCCTGGTTGCCCCTACTAGAAGAAGCACCCTTACCCTTACCCTTAAACATACCTCTTAATCCTTCCATTTTAATTATGATAATAAATAATTAAAGATAATAAAATTAAGTGCGCTAAATAAAATAAACAGACAATAATAATTTAATGAAGGAACGAATGTATCAAACGTCGACGTAACGTCGACGTGTAATCGAGAGGTTGAAAATTGAAACTTTGCTCGATGGAAGATCCTCAAGCTAGTTGTCAACTTCACTCCCAATTCCCAAATGAATAAATAAAATTGAATATTTAGTAAACAATGTAGACTTGTACAGAGATATATTGAGAGATTAGAGAGATTGTAGGAATATTTGTGAGAAAGATGAAGAGAAAATGAGTTATTTATAGTTGAAAAATTGGGTTAAAGTGTAAATATAATAATTTATGGGTTAAAAATAAATATTAAGGGGTAGGGGGTGGGGGAGGCAAAAAATGGCCGTTGCCCAACGGCCAAAATCTAAAATGGTCGTTGGTGCAACGGTCATATTTGCAAAGGAGGGGCTCTCGGGGCGGGATCGGGGGCGGGCTCGGGTCTGGCGGGACGAGACATTGTCCCGTCCCGAGTTCGAGTCCCGCTACCGTTTTTTTTTTTACTCTGGGTCAGGGCGGGCTCGGGACGGGGTCGGGCCGTCCCGGCCCACTGGCCAGCCTTACAAATTACTCCGCAAACGAGTGTTTCCTCATTCAAAATTCAGCATTTTAAAGAAGTGGATTTTTTGTCTCTTTTTCAGGCAATGTTTGAAAAAGAAAGTCTGCTAGTTCTAGAATCTCCCAGTGAGAACCAACAGAGGACTTAATTGAACTAGAAGACCCTGTTGTGTCCTTTAACAGCCCAGTTTATGAAGATCCAATATGACGAAGAGTTAGCTGAAATTGCTTGAATGCTATGCATCAATTTTATTGTTATTGTAGGTATTCGATAGGATTATTTATAACTAGATTAGTTATTTAGTTCAAATATTGTAAATTTATCTTTTATGTTGCCGATACGAATATTATGGATTAGTACCAATTTTTGTATGTCAATGATGAAATACATTATGTTTTGAAGAAGAAATAGTAGAGTATTATGTTTTATGATAACTTTTCAGTTGTAAGATAGTTTAACAACAATAAAAGATTGGACAAGGGAAAAATCAAAATGTAGTGGCTATTCTAAAACTTCAATGGTATATAGAAATAAATTGTACATTTCATTTGCTACTAAAAGGGTTTTTTTGACAATTTAAATGAACTTTATCAGCAATTAAATTGGACGCTAAAAGTTCAAAGTAAGTCTCTAAAACTTGTAATTTTTAACGGCAATTAAATTGGATTTACCGGCAATAAAAATGGACATTAAAAAGGCAAATTAAGCTATTTTAGAAATGGATTTAGCGGCCACTATAATTGCCGCTAAACAAATGCCGTTAAAGCCCGGGACTTTTAGCGGCAATAAAGACTGCCTTTACCGGCACTTTTTTGAATGGCCGCTAAAGCCTTTAGCGACCCCGCTTATAGCGGCAAAAACTTAATGGCCGATAAATATTATAGCGGCTATTATTATGGCAGCTAAAGACAATTTTAATTGCCGCTAAAGACCCTTTTTGTAATAGTGTATAACAATGCAAAGCAAAGAAACAAAGAGATAAAGTAAGAAATTCTCATTAATGACTTCAAGTCTTCACTTCCAAGGTGATGGGTGATGAAACTCTAGCCTCCAAAGCTTGTTCTCCCTCTTCTAAACTCTCAAAATGTGTTGGAGAATGATTCTTGAGATTTAATATGAGTTGGTGTCTTTTTACTTGTGGCTAAAATGACCTAATGTTATATTTATAGCCCAAATCTGTCAAAAATATCATTTTTCCGTTTTGTTACCTATTTTGCTACCAGCAGAATGAGACAGTGACTCATCTCTCATTATGCTACCCATTCTGTGGCCAGCAGAACGGTTCTGCGGCCCGCAGAATGGGACAATGATAGCAAAACTTTCTGTTCCATTCCGCTTCCCATTCTGCGGCCAACAAAATGGTCACAAAACATTCTTTTTCTCATTTTATTGTGATTCTTGACACTTCAACTCCAAATTCCTACAAACACAAAATAAACATAATAAATGACATTAAAACTTACTTAAAAGCCTAGAAAAGCTTAAGGAAAGGGTATAAAAAAAGCTTAATTTCACTACACATCAACACCCCCAACTTAAACTCTTGCTTGTCCTCAAATAACTAAAACAAAACTTAAAGTTACGACTAACAACAAAGACAAAATGACTATGGTTGGTTTTACCTATGAGTTCACAAGCATGCGATTCAAAATGTTAACAACCCCTCAATTTTTTCAAAAACAACCCGAGAGTGCGTAGCTTCAAACAATCATTTCATGAAAATCAAGCCTCAATTGATAACTAAATGCTACTAGTGACAAGATGTGCACAAATACAATAATTCGAGAAGCTCACATCACAAAGTTCATGTAATTCATGTGCCTCACAACAAAGAAAGTCCCAACACTCGTTAAGAACAATTCAAAACATGAGACATGCAAAATCACTCACACTCCCAAAGAATGTCAAATGTCACGAGTATCATGCCATAGGCTTGCCCTTATTTTATGTCACCACTACTCAAAGAAGCCCGATTTTAGACCTCAAATGACTTTTTCAAGATTGTAATGTAGGCTTAAGAACGGGTAGGATGCTCATTTAGGTACAAGTGATTTTTCCCTCCTCTAGCGCTACACATTTTTCATTCTTTTTGCTCAATTCTTTTCTTTTTCTTTCCACTTCCTTTTTCCACCCCTTTATTCAAGTTTCCCACCTTATATCACTATTTTCGTGTTTCATTTTTTGTTCTCTTTTCTATTCTTCTTGCATATCATTTTCATTTTTTTGAATTATTCACATTGCAATCCTTTTTCCTTCTTCCATCTCATGTTCCACCCCCCAACTTAAGCTTTTAGCTTCAATCTTCACTTTTCAAGCACTTCAAGGAGAAATTTGGTCCAAAAGACGGTTTGTTTCAAAAAGGATTTTGATTTGTAATGTGGTAGAGAAGGAAAAAGGTTAAAAGATTCAAAGGGGGACAACTAAGTACTCTCATCTTACGGGTAGGCTAAAAATAGGTTTACTCTCATAAGAAAGCCTAAGATCATTTTTTCAACCTAACAAAACTTATAATTGTGGTGACAAACCAACGAGGCAAGTTCTAGATGATACAAACAAGCACATGAGAGCAATCAAATCCTCACCACACAATGCACATGAACTACAAGAACCGCTACATTTTTAGCTCTCTATTGAATACAAGACTATCATCTCATGAAGATTCAAATGCAAGTAGACATAGAGTCACAAAATGAGGCATGCTTTCACAAAATGATCATTCAATTGCTAAGCTACTCTTTTTTTTCCTTCAAAATATGACTTTTTGAAGGGTGTTATCAAAACCAATAATAAGCTACACATGCTAGAAACTACGTACAAGTACCAATCAAGTCAAACTAATCTATCATTAGACCATGATTACTGAACATACACCCTTGGAAAAGAACCAGGCAAAAAAAAAACTAAGGGGGATCAAAGAAAAAACTACAAAGCAAAGAATAAACATATTACCCCTCCCCCAAATTTAAAAGCATGTTGTATCCTCAATGCATAAAATTAAATGTAAGGACAAAAATTTGAAGGGCTCCATGTGGAGCATTAAACGCTCTTCTGAGATTGGCTCTGTTTGGGCATCAGTGCCCTCGTACTGTGAAACGGGAGCGGGTAACTCTAAACTACCCTTCTCGGACTCTGGTGGCGTAGGACCAGTAGCAAGGGCAGGTGAAGTGGTGTCCAAAGATAGTAGAGGCGAGATATACACCTACCTATTCATTGGCCGCAGAACACCTAAATTGCGATCGCAGAACATGTTGCAAAATTGTTCTGTGATTCGCATAATGGATCATTTCCTCCGCAGTTTTGTGTTCAACCTCCCAGTGGTAAGTTTGATTTTGCAGTCAAAAGTGTGGGCCACATATTAGGATGCGGACCACAGAATGGTTCACATTTTTGAACTTTTTCAAGTTTCATCTTTCAATTCATATGGAAGGATTTGCGGATCAAAATGTGGTCTGCAGATCGTGTTAGCGGTTCGCAAAAGAGGCCGCATAACAGTCCTCCTTCTTTTCATCTATTTTTTCTTGAATACTTCTATCTTCAACTTCTATGCACCAATGTTTTCAGTTCCTACACACTTAGATAAATGATCAAAACACATAATGGAATAAAATAAAATAAAAACCAAATAACAAAAAGAAAAAAAAATTAAGTTGCCTCTCAATAACGCTTAATTTAACGTCACTGCACGACGTGTGTCAACCTTACCACTTTTTCCTCACCGTTGAAAGACTGAGCGAGAACGGTAAGAGGTGCACAAATAAAGAATGTCATTGCGCGGGGATGCGATTCACCAAGCTGGGGAAAAGAAAGTCGTCCGACCCTACCGGCGCGCACAATCCTATCCTATCGGAGTTCGAGTTTACCCCTTGTACTTTGAACAATGTCCGTAGCATCATAAGGAGGCCCCCGACCCTTCCCACCTGGCCGTGTGTGGGTCACGCTTTAGAAAGGTTTTCCAAGTGGGAGAACCCACTTAGAAAACCTCCAGTTTCCAACTTATTACTGATTTTGCATGATGACATGCGACATTACTTTCTTCGCAACCTTCGTTTCAGGACGGGAACCATCAGGTTTTATTATTTCCAATATCTCTTATTCATAACTATGTCTATTTCATGTTGAAAAAGAGGAAAGATACTTGGAGGATATGAATTGTCGCCCTAACTTTGAATCAAAGTTTCGGTGATGCTCATGAGGCGTTGGTAGGAAAGCAAAGAGGTCAACTCTTGTGTGTCACATCTTACACTTTTTGGCCTTCAAATGAGGGATGTCATGTTGTCGTTTTGGCATGAAAAACTTTAAACTAAAGGCACCTTGTTCTTCAGCTTCAAAATTCTCCATAGGCTTGGTCATTTCAACTTTCATGTCATCAACCAAGCACAATATTGAAAAATGACTGGAATGCGATCTAAGACTCTCATTTTCAAATTTGCTCCGTTTTTGAAATCCTCACCCCAAATGAACTAGAGTCTTCAAAAATAATTTGATGAACTTTTCTTTGCAACTCTAGTATCATTTTCTTCAACATCAACATCATTCACTACTTTTGGGTTGGTTGGTTGGCAATCCGCTATTAACTCTCCCAAATTGATTTTGACCTCATTTTTCATGGAATTCAACTCAAGAACACTATCCTTGACCATTTGTTGTTGAACATTACATGTCTAAACTTTTGCATTCACTTCGGCCTCCAAGTCTCAGATAGAGTTTCCAAGAGATTCTCATAGATTAGACAATACACATGTGCAAACAAGAAAATCAAACTATCTTCTTATTGATACTATATATTTCTCCTTTCCCCTATAGATCCAATAGCTTCAATTCTTGACTTTGCTCAACTTTCATTTTTAGAAATTCTTTCATCATCTGTGAAATTCCTTCACGGTGATCCCCATAGACTACAAGTTGTTGAGCTTGATTCGATAGTCAATCTTTGCTCACAATCTCCACTTCGTCAAGATTTTCTTTATGATGGAATTCGTTCAAGGCTTGTAAAAATTTATAATGGTGAAATCCATGTTTTGGATGGTTTTATCATCTTCATGTTGAACTTTTCCCCATCATTTGGTTAAGACTTGCCCAAAATCTTCATTCATCCCCGTTATGCTACTCAACATCTCCTCAATCTCATCATTTTGAGAATTAGAGACTTCTTCAAAATTTTGCTCCACTTCCTTACTTACATAACTCTCGTTATGGTCACAAAATATTTTGAGCTCATCCGTGGGACTTGAAGTCTCTTCTTCAACCAATTCGTCTTGAGGAGTTGGCTTCCTCAAAGAACCTTTTTGCTCTTTCCAATGCGTTACTATTTGCCAAGATGAATTGTTGGAGGATTTTTTCTCTCCTCCTCCATTTTAATTCCCGCTCCATGTAGATTTGGAGCATTGCTTGGATGCCTTTAAATCCGACATGTTTTCCTTCATTTGTCATGTCATTGTTCCTATCAAACTCAAAAGCACAACTAGCATTCTCGTTAGAACAACTTGGGGGAGGGGGAGCAAAATAGTTAGGGAAATCACTCCAATGTCCATCTAGACCACTACACATAATGCAAATATTTCCATCATATGAGTAAGACGGTGCACACATCTCTCTCCCGAAAGTTTTTTCACAATCTTGTCAAGAGTGAGGTCCTCCATAATATGGACATGGGTCATTAAAATAATGATTGTAATCATAAAACTCATTCTTAATCCATGATGACACAAGTAAAAAAAATAAAAACTACTAACACAAAGAAACACAAAAAAAATCACAAGCACACATTCACAAAGACACACAAATATTCACAAGATTTGGACAAAGCCTTTTTGGTTTACTTTCTAAAATAACTCAATATGCTAATTGTTCCTCAGAAACGGCATCAAAATTGATGACGTCCAAATTTACTCTTCAAAGAGAAAGTGTAAACAGTCGTCGTAATTTACCCAACTAGGAGTCAAGGTCGAAAACACAGGGAACAATATACTAGGGCAATTGAGCTAGTTATGGAATTATCACTAATTAAGCTAAGCCAAACGATTTTTATATATTTGATTTTATTTAGAAACTAATAAAGATAAAACTAAGTAATGGGGAGCACAAGCTATGGAAAGTCGGGGCTTTGGAACATAGTAATTTAACTTAAACTCAATAATGATCCATTGCAAGTAACTATCTACCACTAATTAATCATGGATCTAGCAAATTAGTTGTGAAATCTCAATTACCCACTAGTGTCTCTCGACTATTTAGAGGGTTTATCTTAGCTTATTCTTTCGAATCAAATTAAGAAGCATTAATCACATTTCAATTTTAGGTACACTATGATTTTTTCTATCTCTAGGTTAAACCCATTAGATGAGGTTTAATGTCCCAAATCGTGATAATCAATCTATCCCAAACTCTAATTTTCTCTCTCAAGTTTAATTAAGGATAGATGAGCAAGTCCTAGGGTTAGCTAATCCCTTTGAAAATATTCAAGAACAAGATTAATTAAATAAAAGAGAGACCCATTTCATAAATAGTAAGGAATAATCAATACAAAAGCTATAAGAGTTAAATATAAATTACTACTCAAAAAGTCTTTCAACTATGTTGTCCAAAGTCATCACCCACACCAAATATAACAATACAAAGCAAGAAAATAAAGAGATGAAGTAAGAAATTCTCATTAATGGCTTCAAGTCTTTACTTCCAAGGTGATGGGTGATGAAACCCTAGCCTTCAAAGTTTGTTCTCCCTCTTCTAAGCTCTCAAAATGTGTTGGAGAACAATTCTTGAGATTTGATATGAGTTGGTGTGTTTTTCCTTATGGCTAAAATGACCTAATGTTATATTTATAGCCCAAAGAAAACATTTTACAAAATCTGTCAAAAATACCCTTTTCCCATTTTGTTACCCATTCTACTACCAGCAGAACAGTTCTGCCGCTAGCAGAATGGGACAGTGACTCATGTCCCATTCCGCTACCCATTCTGCGGCCATCAAAATGGTTTTGTGACTAGTAGAATGAGACAATAAAATGGGACAGTGATAACAAAACTTCCTGTCCCATTCCGCTACCCATTCTGCTGCCAGCTGAATGATTTTGCAGCCAGTAAAATGGTCACAAAATATTCTTTTTCTCATTTTCTTGTGATTCTTGACACTTCAACTTCAAACTCCTACAAACACAAAATAAACATAATAAATGACATTAAAACTTACTTAAAGGGCAAGAAGCTTAAGAAAATGGTATCAAAAATGCGTAATTTCACCACACATCGGGGGGTAATAGGACCCCCGTATAGAAAAGGCGTGTAGTTGAAAATTCGGCCACAAGTTGAGCATTTTCTCGGAGTAACTTCTTAAGAGTTATGGACATCCGCGATTATTCTATTATTTCATAACAGTTGAGTGATTTAAATTTTCCTTTTAACTGAGTTATTTAAGGTATACATATGAAAGTTATATATAATTTAATTAAAAATTTAAAAAAATTGTAATAAATTAAATTTTTAAAAATTTCAAAAGTAATTATAATTATTTTAAATTACTTTTGCAATTTTACATCCGGTGTAAATTCTTCTTATTTGAAATTCACATTACAAAGTACTTACTCCAATTGCATTCTATTTCATACGAATTGCAAGATGCTAATTTGATCTATGTTTTACTGTCGATATATATAAGGGAAGGAAATCTAACGTGGCAGAAAATTTAATTTGATAAAGAAAAGACTGTGTACAGTCCAGCTATTCTCCGGACCCCACACAGAACTGAAATTAAATGTAACGGACTGTTTTTTTTTTTTTAAATATCCAACTGAAATTTGAATATTTTATATATACTATGAGTTCACGGAAGTTGTGGAAGTCATCATTAAATGAAATAATATCAACATTTTGGAGAATCTCAAAAATGAAAATAGTGCGGTACGAAATAATTAATCAAGGGTACGTGGTGTTCAAGCAGAAGAGGGAGTAGACCATGGAGAACGGTTGGGAATTAAGTTTTAGGTGGAGTTAAGAGTTAATATTGGCCTACTCTTATTTATGTTGTAACAAAGAATAATAGTAACCCATTAAACCAAATAGTATCAATTTTCTAGAATTGTAATGGTAGTCACTAGAGTGCAATTTTACTTTGTATTACTTAGTAAGCGTTTGGACATTGAAAATGTGATATGTGAAAAAGTAATATTTCTAAAAGATTAAAATTAGGTATTTGAAAATCGTTTTATGTTTAAATATGCATTTAACTTGAAAAAAAGTTTACATTTTTGGAGTGAAAGAAGATATTCACTTAATAAATGGCCAAAATCACTTTTTCATGTTTGAAACTCATCTTCAATCATTTTTCAAAAAATCTATCCAATTAACCAAACATTGTTTTGAATTTTAGTAAAAATTAAAAAAAATGTACGAACAAATGAGACTATGTGGTGCAGTGAATGAGACTGCTCCTCCCTTAATCAGAGGTCTCAGGTTCGAACCCTGGATATATAATTTTTTTTGGTAGTGAGCGCTTCACCTTATGGGCTCTATTCAACGCGAATCTGAATATAATCGAGCTCCAGTATGAATATCGGACATCGGGTGGAAAACAAACAAAAAAGGTATTCAGCAAAGGCCATCATTTCTTCTACCTTCTTCTCAATATTGTAGGCAAGTGATTCCTTGATTAATTTCATTCCCGATAGTACAATATATATATACAATCATAATATGCTTGTCTTAAGGAAGACTAATCTATCTTACCTAAAATATAAGATGTCAATTATAATCATCCTAATTACAATATATTACAATATCAATTATGAGTAATGAATTGGAGGTAATTATGGGATTGCCCCATAATTACTCTCTAACAGTCCCCACAGTCTTAGCGGGAGGTTCTCATATGCTGAGACTGTCCCTGAAATCATCAAAAAGTATGCGCGGAAGACCTTTGGTGAATATGTCAGCAATATGATAATGGGACGGTACATGGAGAACACAGACTTGTCCACGGGCAACCTTTTCGCGGACAAATAAGATATCCATTTCAATGTGTATCGTGCGCTGATGCTGAACATGATTGCCGGATAAGTATATCGCACTCACATTGTCACAATAGACCACTGTTGCCTTTTCAATCGGACACTGTAGCTCATACAGTAGGTTACAGAGCCAACATAATTTAGCAACCACATTGGCTACACCTCGGTATTCTGCCTCATCACTTGACCGAGACAATGTGCATTGTTGTTTGGACGACCATGAAATGAGATTGTCCCCCAAAGAAAACACAATAACCGGAAGTGGAACGACGTGTGTCCGGACAGCCACCCCAATCTGCATCTGTGTAGGCTGAAAGTCTCGAGATGGAGGACTTATACAGATGTAGGCCGAAATGGAGAGTGCCCTAAATATACCGTAGAATCCTTTTGATAGCCCCCATATGTTCTTTCTTCGGGTCATGCATGTGTAAAGAAACTTGCTGAACCGCATAGGAAATATCTGCTCTTGTAAAAGTTAGATACTGCAAAGCCCCTGCGAGGTTGCGGTAATGTGTAGGATTATTGTATGGAGTTCCAACATCGTTGCTCAATTTTGCCTTTGTGTCAACTGGAGTATGTGATGGTTTGTAGGAAGACATCCCTACTTTGTCAATTATTTATTTGGAATATTTCTTTTGACTAAGAAACAAACCACCTGCATATTGGGTGACGGCAATGCCAAGAAAATAATTCAACGGACTCAAGTCCTTCATTGCAAATTCTACTGCAAGATGGGATATAATAGACTGACGAAGTGAAGTGGATGATGCTATGATAATAATATCATCGACATACAGAATTATATACGCCATGTCAGCGCCTTTTCGATAAATGAACATCGACTGTTCGGACTTACTATGAGAGAACCCTAACGTGGAAACAAAACCTGCAAATCGATTATACCATGCCTGAGGAGCTTATTTCAAACCATATAAGGACTTCTTCAACAGGAAAACATGATCGGGACAGGTAGAATCTCTGAAACCTAACGGCTGATGCATGTACACTGTCTCCTGTAAGTTGCCATGTAAGAATGAATTTTTAACATCCAACTGATGAAGGGACCAAGATTTGAAAAGAGCCAGGCTGAGAACGATCCTGATAGTTGTTGGCTTAACCGGACTGAATGTTTCATCGCAATCTACCCCAACTTGCTGAGACCTGCCATCACCAATAAGACGAGCTTTGTATCTCGCAAAAGAACCATCAGAATTCCTTTTATGACAAAAAACCAACATAGACCGAATGACATCCACATTAGATGGATGTGGTACTAATTCCCACTTCTTATTTGTAATAAGAGCATTAAATTCGTCTAACTTAACAACTTTCTAATTCGCGTCAGACAATGCAGTTTTGGGATTTTTTGGTAGAGGTGATGGTTGAACTGATGATTGTCGCGCCCGTTTTTAACTCGCGGGTCAAAGCGGAACACAACGTATCCGGTGATTCCTGGGTATGATTAAGGAGTCGCCACCTAATTATTTATGGTGAATTAGGACACCTGAATGTTAACTAAATGCTGCAATGTAAACTCCGATTTTAATGGTCTGCGAAACTAATGAGGTTCTAAATAAGGGTTCTTTATTATCCTAACGGGAAGGGGTTAGACATCCTTTAAGATCCGCTAACTTGCGGTTATCCGGTCAAACTCAGGTTAATTATTGTACTAAGAAAATGCATGTTTTAAAAATAGAAAGTTAAAATGATGTCACAAGTATTTAGTAAAAGAATGCATTTTTGTACAAGTATGCATTTGTATGATATTAAAAAAACAATATACATGTAAAGTTGAAAAATATGCATTTGGAACAATTAATAGCAAGGAGAAAAATGAGTTACTTACATGCCAAAGAAGTAATTTTTTTGGAAATCATTTTGAGTTGTACAATTAATAAAGTGAACAGAAGATGATCAAAGTTTGTTTTGAAAATTTAAAATATGCATGACGAGCCTAAAAGTAAATAAACTAGTGAAGAATTTCTATGTTTTGCACTAACCGAACCTACAAATAAATAAACTAGCGACGAATTTTAAACTACCCTACTAATTATCCATTCATGGCCTAATTATTCTAACTATCCTAACAATCACACAAACATTAAATAATTATTACATGCCAAAAAATAGAAATAATGAAATTAAAGAGTAATAACAAAAGGGGAACTAAGGCGGATGACGATGTCATCTAGCCCTATTTGTTTTGAAATCCCGAGGTTGGAGAATGCAAGGAATGTGGATGCAGGTCTTCGTTTGACACTAGCCATAATGAGTCTCATAACGAGACTCTTCGTTGCTCCCGATGCGTTTCATGTAAATAAAAGAAAGGAAAAGGATTAGTGACGGAACATGGAAATATATACATAATAAAATGTAAATAAATAATTCATAAAAATTAATATGTTGTTGGGCCTCGGGATGCAAACAGTACGCGAGAAAGAGTATAAAACAAGCCCAAAACAAAATTTTCAGACTAAAAAATAATTAGCTCGGATGCACAATGAGCCCAATTAATACATAGTCATAAATATACAAGCCCAGAGAAAACACCACCCAAATAATTAATTTTTAATAGAGCATGCGGAGGCAAAAATTTAAAAGTGAGGTTCAAACAACTGTCTTTTCTTTAGGAGAAGGGAGGAAAAATTAGTTAAAACTAATCAAACATGCAGATACATCTACTGAACCTCTTTCCAAATAATTGACACCAAGATATATGTGATATAATCCTATAATTTAAGACATAACTATAAACCAAATATTCACAGGGAGGACAAAAGATTGATTTACCCAGGTATGTTATTTCCTTAATGACCGCATGGTTATCCAGATTATATGGAGTATACAACAAACTCTGCAGGAACAAATACACTACCCCGGGTCTTAGGGTGACTTAACGCACTAATATGCGATACTTTTGCATCTTAGCAGGTGGAAAAAGATATGCGATCAGTTAACAAAACATGAGAGGCAGAGAGGTGAACAAATGAGAATACTTATGAAACAAGGCTAGTAAACAGGGAATGTCTAATCAAAAATCAAAGCATGAGGGACAACTACATGATTAGTCAGATGAGCATGCTAAAATAAAATAAAATGTGAATGTGAACAAACAACCATTTGGGATAGATATATTGAAAGATGCATAGTTAATCCAGTCAAACAAATATACAAAGATAAATAAAACAAGTACATGACCTATAGCAAATGAGACTGATTCTCGATTATCATTTTTTTTTGCAAGTGTCTAAGGTAGTTTAGCACAAATTAAACAGCTAGAGTACTGCAGCATACTCAGAGAAACCGGAGGGGATTGATATGCTAACATGAAAGCATTTAAGCATTAGAAGGCAGGGCAATAGAACGTATAGACATGGTAGAATGGTGGAAACAGTCAGTGAGGGATCACATCCTCGACATGCAGGACTATTCATACCATACAAAACATGTAAAGCCATGTACATATCATGTGTTAGGGAAGAAGGACATGCTAAACTGGGCAAAGATTCAACAGAAAACAAGCATACTTTTGCATTTCTTTAACATATTGATAGTCCATCCATTCATAAACCTATAGTCATATAAAACTCATTTTAACCAATTTAGGCTCATACACACAGGTTCATGATTATGGTAGTAGGTCTTTAGAAAGAATTTAACTTATGTTTTTCATATCATAGAGAGCAAATACATAGCTTATGTGATATATGCAATCAAGTTTATCTACCCTAACCAAGCCTGGATAGATTGTGAAGATATCCATAAACCTAGCCATACCGGACTTGACCTATAAAATACAATCAAGTTAGCATATTGATCTTCTATTCACAGATCCTACAAGTATACTGAGCCTAGATTATGAGAATCAGGAAATGGGGGATCAAATAAATAGGCCAATACCAGAGAAGATTCAACTTATCATGTCACAATATTTCTACCAAACAACATATTGAAAGCATTAGAACTTAGGCATGATTATCATGGTTACTAAACAGAGTCTGAGTAAATGAAAATCATCACCTTGCAAATAAAATAACATTCAAATATGCTATATTGAAACTCAAAATGCAACGAAGACACACATACTTCACTACCCGTTCCAAACAGAGAGAAAACATGAGGTAAACAAGTGATTGAAGCGCATAATTAGACTCCTACAACCATGTCGTATTATCATTATTTGACATGAAGCTTAAATGACTCATAATTTAGGCATAAACACATGTTAAAGACTAATCTGGGCATGACATAATTTTCTAACAACATAAACCACTAAGCTAACTATCCATGTTATGAATCATACCCAAAACAAACACACATTACACAGGACCAAAACATCTATATTAAGCACAAAATACATAAACAGATTGTATCAAGTCAATTTTAAACTAATCTAAGCATTCTCAGACCAATACATACAACAAATAATGTAAATGATAGGGATTTGATGATTACTGACCTTCTCCGGGTAGCAAACCGAGGCGTCGTCTCGAATCATCGAGTTCGCTCAGAGAAGTGTGTTTATGCGATTGAACAGAAAATGGGCATGCGTGTTTTGTGGCTTTGTCGAGCCGGAACCGAGAGTAAAAGGGGATTTCAGAATCAAAGTTTGTTCAAAGGGGATTTTCCGTTTCTCCAGAACTTTGTGAGAAATGCACAAGATGGATTCCCGGTCGACAATTTTTTTTAAAAAAATGAGAGTCTTTTTGTGTTGTCCGAAAATCAGAACCCCCCTTTCAACAACCCACAAAGGGTTCTATTTATAGCCCCAATCGGGACCCTAATGGCTGAGATTTGAATTTTGAATTCAAAACAAAGATTGAAAAATGTGACGGTTTATTTTTATCAAAAACCGAGATGATAATGAGGGGTACGGGTTCATGCTCTTACCCACCGAATCCTTGAAGGTATTCTGGGGATCGACTGTGGCATGCATGCTTCGCCTGTCGATTCGACTTTGGACAAACTATTCAAGGCTCTGGGGTTTGTAGAAAAAGGGAAAAGGGGACTGGCGATGTGCGGGCTCAACGGTCGAGAGGACATGGTGGCAGTGGCATGGTGATGGTGTTTTTCCGGCGGGTAAAGGGAGGCGACGGGTGGAAGAACGCCGATTTTGATAGGGTCGTCTGGTTATGGGATTTGGTTTGGGCGTTTTTTTTTTTGGTTTTGTTTTGGACGATTGGGATTTAGGTGTTTTAGTTGGATTTGGGCCGGTTCGGTTGGGGAGACTTGGGCTAGTGGGTGTTTTGTGTTGGGTGAGGGGGAATAAATGGGGAGTTGGTTAAAAATAAAAGAAGGGGGAGTTTGGGCTGTTGCGGGTGGGCCGAAAATAAATAGGGGGAGTTGTTTTGTTTTGGGTTGAGTAGAAATTATTTTGGGTTGGGGAAATAAAATGGGTTATGGGTTTAAAAATATAAAAGGGGTTTAAAAATAAAAAAAGCATTGAAGAAAAAATGTAAATTATTAAAAATAAGATATAACGATGTGATAATAATAAAACACAATATTTGCGAGATGTTTAATGCTTGATAAAAAGTGGAATGCGATGCAATTTTGCGAAAATAACATAACATAGAATATTAGGGGAATTATGATTACGACTTAAAAAAAAAGGCAAATGATTGTAGAAAATACGAATAATAATATATATGTATATATATATGCCTATATGTATATATATATATATATAAAATAATTTTTGAGGTGTCGAAAACATTTAAAATTGTAAATAAATCGAAAAAGATGAGACAAAATTGGGTGTCAACAATGATAGTAGGTTAAACTGATGTTTGGTCCGAAACATCTTATGCATGGCACGAGTTTCAATGGGCCGAGGTTGTTCTATCATTAGTTGGGAAGTAGGATTCTCGGGTATGGTATTGGGCCGAGGGGGTGTATTGTGGCCCAAGTGAAAAGGGGTAGCCGATTCGGTGTTGGGCTGGGATTCGGGATCGGTTTGGGATAAGGGTGCGGTTGAGGTAGTAGTGGACTGCCTCACTTGGGCCTGCCAGCCATGGAAACAGGATTGGGCCGAGACTAGCGGTAACAAGGTTGTGGTCTCTGATCCAGTCCCATTTAGTGGTTGGGCCGGAACATGTTGGGTATTTTGTTGGGTTGGTTCCACTTGTGTTTGTATATTAAGGTGGTGGTGCAAAAAGGGATGCATTCCGTTGTCCAAAAAATCATATGAAAGTGAGGATGCCACATAAGACTTAGCAAATGGGAATGTAGACTCATAAAAAATCACATGACGAGAGATAATTATTTTCCCATTCGTCAAATCATAACATTTATATCCCTTATGATTTTGTGGGTATCCCAAAAACACACAAGGAGTTGAACGAGCCTGTAACTTATAATGGAAGTGGATGGAAACAAAGGATAACACAAACACTCAAACACCCTCAAATGTGTAAAAGACGGGAGACGATGATACACCTATATGAGACACATTGGAGAGCAATTTGCTAGGAAGAATATTTAAAAGGTATGTAGCCATTTAAAGTGCATGGTGCCAAAACTTTGGTGGTGTGGAAGAATGCATAAGAAGAGAGCGAATAATATTATTAATCGTTCGAATTTTTCTTTCGGCTTTCCCATTTTGTGGTGATGTATGTGGACAAGAAAGACGCAAAGACATAGCATTTTGGTGACAGAAATTATTAAATTGGGCATTGATGAATTTTCTCCCATTGTCACATTGATAACATTTAATGCATTTACCAAATTGAGTTTTGATAAAAATACTAAATTGTTTTAAAATGGTATAGGTTTGTGATTTATGTCATAAGGTAAAAGTCCACAAAAAATCCGAATAATCATCTAGAATGAGCATATAGTATTTATGACATGTGACTCAAACTTGGTGATGTCCCCAAATCACAATACATAAGATCAAATGTCATAAGAGTGAGAATTAGAAGATGCAAAAGGAAGCTTAACATGTTTACCAAACACACAAGTTTAGCAAACAGATGGGTCCAAAGGTTTGTTCTAATAAAATAAATTATTCTTCCTAAAATTATTAAAAACGTATGCTCCTGGGTGTCCCAAACGATTGTGCCATAGAGTAGGAGAAATGTCAACAAAGGTTGATGGTTTGGTCATGCTATTTTTTGAAACAGAGGTGACGGGATACAAGTCCTCCGTGCTATTGCATCTCATAAGTGGCATCCCCGTCTAAATATCCTTCACAGAAAAACCAAACGGATCAAAATTCACAGAAACATTATTGTCAATGGTAAAACGTCTAATAGAGATCAGGTTTTTAATTAGATTTGGTGCATGTAAGACATTATTCAAGGATAACAGTAGGTGTGAAGAGGGTAGTGTTACCTGACCAATACCATGAATTGGAATTTTCTGCCCACTGCCGATAATATATTTTTATTATTGCTCATATTAAAATAAGACAAGAGATTACCTTGAGATGCCGTCATGTGTGACGTAGCCCCCGTGTCCATGTACCATGACTCATCTGGAACATTTAGATTCATATTGCTCATGGCTTGTTAAATGTCAGTGGGTGCATAACCAATGAAAGATGGTGCCTGGGCCGCAAACGCATGTTGTGGACGAGATCAGAGAATATCTGGTTGGCGATTTGAAGAGGGAGGAGGCCTGACCCACGATGAAGTCGGATATGGGCATGTCGGGGCAGCCCACTGTGGGCCCCAGGCCCATGGTGGGTACTGCCTCAACTGATTACCGCCACTGCCTAGACTGGCCACTGCCACCGGCAGGTTGGCCACCGCCCCGGCAGGTTGGCTACCGCCCCAGCCTCGTCCCTTTCCACCATTATTTTTTCCTTTACTGTTGTGGTTTGAATCCCGTTTTTGACCATTATTTTGACGATTACTATTGCCCCCCAAACCAGAATTTTAGGATTCCAAATCCGTGGAAAATGAGTTGGTGGAGACGAGAGCAGTTCCGGTGGTAGCTACTCTAGAAGATGCATGTTTTGCCTTCCGTTTTTCCTCGAGAATCAACCTCGAACGGGCCTCATATAAAGTAGATAATGGATTACTTTGTTGAATGAATGTAGCCACTCCATCATACTGTTCATTCAACCCTGCAATCAATTGAAGGACCAACCGTTGATTTGTTACGGGCGAACCAACGTTGGATAGTTTGTGCGCAAGAATCTTCAATTCCTGACAATAAGCAGAGATGTTGGAAAAATCATCCAATTTAACATTAGTAAACGGTGCGAGAAATTTTGTTATCCTGAAATATATTTTGTAACTGTTCCCATGCCTGTTGAGCCGTAGAATTCGGCTCCAATATGGTATGTAAAAGATCATTGGATAGAGTGCTATAAATCCATTGAAAGACAATAGCATTCAAACGAGACCATAACTTTTTGTCCACCAAAATGGTGTCCGATGATGACTCGGAAGGTATGATATGGTCGATCAGCTCATAAGCGCGAATTTTAAACAATTCCGCCCAAGAGGTATATTGCCCTTTCTCCATTTCAAGGGTTAGTGAGATAAAGTTCTTGACGTTATTAACGACAAGAGCAGGATGAAAGGTTTGTTTTTCGGCTATAGGTTCCACAAGAAATCAAACTAGAGAAGAAAAGAAGTAGTGTTTAATGTTTTGGATGTGGAAAACCCTTAGGGTTTCGGATAGGAGTAAGCTGAGGAGGGGTGGGGTTTAGATGTCGGCTAGGGTTTTGTGAGAGGTGGCCGGAAATTTTAGGAGAAAGAGAAGGGAGAGATCGGGTAGGAGGAAGGAAGTATTAGGGCAAAGCATCTTTGACTCTTGATACCATGTAGGCAAATGATTCCTTGATTAATTTCATTCCCAATAGTACAATATATATACAATCATAATATGCTTGTCTTAGGAAAGACTAATCAATCTTACCTAAAATATAAGATGCTAATTATAATCATCCTAATTACAATATATTACAATATAAATTATGAGTAATGAATTGGAGGTAATTATGGAATTGCCCCATAATTACTCTCTAACAAATATTGGGCTTATACTATCCAAAACTATTATTAATATGACAATTTTCCAAACAAAAATCAATAATAAGAATATTCTCCTTATATGTAGTATTTTTCTTTTCAATTATCAATATAGAATTTTTGTTGAAGCTCACCCTAGAATTCAAGAAAAAATAAATGTCAAATTCCCATAATCATCCAAGTACTACTACTCTTGCTTCATAAATAGTCCATGTTTTAAATTGAATAGTGGAATTTAGTTGTACATATCATAACTACTCATTTTTCTGTTTGACAAAAATGCATGTTCGGTAGTTTGATACCATTTCTACTTCCTAATAATTACACATTAATAATTACAACTACAATGTAACTAATCAACCACTATAATGTAAAAGAAACAAAAAGTAAGAGATGAAACACGTAAGTCATGAAATTAATAAACCAAAAGAAATGTAACGATAGAAAAAAGAGAGGCCCACAGCTTTAATCGCGTGCTCAAAGATGAAATAATTTCAGTACGATCCACATATTCACATACATATATATACTCGTCTTATTTTAATTAGAAGTTGGATATAAAGTGTATTAATGAAATATTAACTGTAGTAATGAATGAAGAAGATCCGTTGTCGCACTTTCCATCCAGAGGGGCAAACGATAAAATATCTAAGGACAAGAAATTCCTTTCTAGGTTGTTAGTTGGATATATGTCTGTATTTGTGACCCTACCAAAATATTTACGACACTAATAAAAGATCTCTCTTTTTCCACTGGTTTCTCACTGAAAAATATTCAGTGGTTATTTTTCACTAAATGTTGATGGAAAAAATCTAAATAGTAATGTTTCACATAGAAAATTAGAAAAATTTTCAGCGTTTCATTGGAAACATGTTTCCCACCATGCGTTTTCCCAGTGAGTTGGTTCGGTGGGAATGAGGTGGGAAAACCATGTTTTATAGCACAAATTTCCATTGAATGTCGGTGGAAAAAATCATTATTTCTAGTAGTGCAAAAAAATTAGAAAAGTAAAAATTTAAGTATTTAATATTAAAAAAAATTACAGTTCAATGCCTTTGAATGATTTAGTTTACAAAATATGACAAAATATAGATTTTGTATATTTATACGTATACTATACATATAATATACATATCTATACATATAATATACATAATCATCCCTTTCGTCCAGTGGTTAGGACATCGTCTTTTCATGTCGAAGACACAGGTTCGATTCCCGTAAGGGATAGGTACTCATTCCCGGCCGCTTTCAGTTAGTGTTCATTGTTGAGTGATCGCTCGCTATCTGGCTGGAAAAGATGGTCCGGAAACTTCCTCTCTCCCAGTAAGCAGGACGAGATCACCACTTCTCTCAGTTATGGATTTCCTTTACTTCGTAACCTTAGCCTTAGATGTCATTTCATAAATTCTCGAACCTCCGACAGACAAAATCTCCATGCATGTTTGATAAATAAGTTTGGCCGAACTGTACATACTGGTAAGTTTCCCTCATCATATTATTTATTCGAATAAGAGTAGCATGATTTTTAGTTGTGATTAATCGGAAATACTTCATTGAGTTAATTTGGCAGTACATAATTCAAGAAATCCGCTGTTAGTTACTCCTGATCAAGTTAATTATACATCAAGCAAAACAGTTTAGATTAAAACAAGTTTTATATTGATTTATTTTTAAAATTTACTAGTAAAGTCCTTTAATTATTCAACATAAAAATTGAATATGTTTTGTAATAGCTAATTTTCTGCTTTTCATACTAATCTCTTGATTCCCTTTTCTGATGAAGGGAAAAAAGAAAGGAAAGAAAAATCTTTCCTTTTTTACAAGTACAAAACTTTATATTAATCATGACAGTGTGGACCCAAAATCAAGAATTTTTTAACACAAGATTAGTTAAAGGATTGTGGTTAGTAAAAAAAAAGGATCACACTGTCAACTTTGATAACATTATTGTAACGCTAATCACTAAGCAATCTCAGAATGTAATTATGATACCAACCTTTAATATGCACTTAAATATTTCTGAAATCAAATTGGACCTACCAAAGGAAAACGCATTAACCCCATTTTTTGCAAAGTATAATCATTACAACCATTTGCTAACCACAAAGTTAAGGGTAATTAATTAACAGTATTCACTTTTTAAAGTTAGTTAAATATGTCTACAAGTAACAATTCTGGATAAATTGCATGTGGTCTAGCACTAATGGAATTAATTTACTCCAAAAACTACATGTATCATGTTTTTCCATGTTTGTATTATTAATTCGTTGTTGTATTCTCGATATTCCATTATGGTTATGAGGAATCCGTCTGTAATCTATGAATACCCATAATCTTAAATTTCATGGGTTTATAAATACAGGTCATGAAGTAATATTCTCAATTTTCATAAAATTACACATGTTTTCATATTTTACACAAGTTATATTATATATTTAATTACATGCCAGATTAATTCATGGGCTTACAAGCCAACTATATTCAAATACATGTTTTGAGAGTTGCACGGATTACCGAGAAGACTCAGATAGCCTGAAACTACATTTGTCAGCGTAGGATAAGGAACGCTCCGCCCAGAGGACGATACCTTCATGTTACCCCTTAGTGGGATTATTGGATCCATCATGTTCATGTTTATGTCTCGTACTCCGATAAGGTACGAGATGACTTAGCTGATCGGGCAGAGATCAGATGCCACATTCACATGTGGTGGTTACATGTCGATTTTGTTAATGCTCTCCTACATATATACATACATACAAATTTTATACATGTTTTTATATTCATGTCAGATTATATAGATGCTCATACTTAGGTTACAGTTTCAGTTTCATGTTCCTATTATTTCGCATGCCTGCTTATTCTTCCAGTTGCTTTACATACAATACAATTCAAACGTACTAACGTTCCTTTGTCCGGGGCCTACACTTCATGGTGCAGGTACTGAATTTCAGGACGACGGATTTACACACTAGGATTTCACCTGTATCAACTATTTGGTGAGCCCCATTTCATTCACGGTGTCAGTCAGTTAATTTTCATGATTATGTGTTAGAGTAGAGGTATGCCAGGGTCTTGTCTTGATAAATATTTTTGAAGTCTTCATAGACTAGACTAGTTTAGCATATCATGTCAGTTTTTCAGACTTATTACGTTTTCAAATTATTTCAGACTATTATATTTTCATACTATAATCACATTATTCAGTTTTTCATATTTTAAATTATTATTTCACAATTTTGATATCCATGTTGATTCACCAATTCATGTGGTTCGCTCGGTCACATACAGTCAAGCACCGAGTGTCGTGTTACGCCTAGGCCATGGTTCGAGGCGTGAAACTCACAAGAAGAAAGTCTCACACACAAAGATATATGAAGTAACAAAGGGACAAGAATCAATCAGTCACACTCAACAAAGAATCTTAAGTGCAACAAGTATCAAATCATAGGCTTGCCCTTACTTTCTTTCAACTCTAACTCAAAGGTGACCATTTCGAGATCTCTAAGGACTTTTTTTTTGTGATAATGTAGGCTTAGGGTAGGATAGGATACTCATTTGGATATGAAGTGACTACACCCTCCTTGAACTCTACACATCTTTTCATGTTGGGGTTATTTCTTTGATTCCTCTTTGCTTCTTTTCTTTTCTCAACCTTTGCAAGATTATTCATCTATTTTTTATGCCACTCTTGTTTTCAAACTTCTATTCTACATTTCCCCATGCTTTTATTAAAAACAGCAAATAAAAACAAACACCATCTTTTTGTTTCTTTTCTACTTTTTTTTAAACAGGGATCCTGTGAACAACTACACCACGAACTGTTTCCTTCATACACTTGGCATCCCAGTCCCAATTTAGACTAGAATCCTAAGTCGATCTTCTAACCTTATTTACATAGATTCTCATCCCAACATTGGCCAAAAATCTAAGTTGTGACTTCAAGATCAAGGAAGGACGGGTTCAAATTAGGTTCGATGTCAAAAAGGTTGCGGCTTGTAGTGTGGTTACAAAGAAAGGATTAAGGCTCAAAAGGGCTGACTAGTGATCCACTTAATGTTTTGGTAGGCTTGAAAGGTTGGAAAGGGCTGCATTTTGAACACACAAAGAATGCTAAGTTCATTTCTCCAACCACCACCCTCAAGACAAGAGTTGTTAGACTGACTGTCCGAGCAAGTTCTAGTAGACACAAGCAAACACAAAAGCCAATTTGAACAAAGCTCGCCACACATGGCACATACATTATTAGAAGATGAGCAATTGACATCAGACAAACTCAATTAGTGCAAACTTATCAAAATGGTATCCAAAAGTCACACCATGAGCCAAATATTGTCAATCAATCATTCTTAACCTTAAAAACTCAATTTTTGAAGCTTTTGAAATTTTTGGAGGGGTATAAATTTTACATTAAAAAATCTCAATGTATTAGTACCAAACAAGTCACACTGACATACCACAAGGCTTAATTACCTTAAGAAATTTCCCAACTATCTATCATTGGGATAAGCGACTCAACACCACCTACAATACCAGGTTCAAACGACCATTAGCATCCTTAGAAAAAGAACCACAACTAAGAAAACCAAGGATATATCTAATACCACAACACATGGGTAAAAACACACACAAATAACAGAAAGATACTAACAAAAAACACAAGAACAAAGTCAATAAGCTAACATAAACATCAAACATCTGAAAAGTCAAATATTTACAAACCAAGGTGTTAAGAATATCAGAATCCAAATCTCACCCATGAATATACAAGTAACCCACCCCCAACTAAAAAGAACGTGCATCATCATCAATGCACCAAAATATAAGTAAAAACAAGTGAGCACTCCCTAAACATATCAATCGTCAAGTCGAGCTGCATCGGAAGAAGCTAAACTAGGCTCGATGGGTGGATTGGAATCAATAGTATCAACAAGTGGAGTGACTCATGAAACCTATGAGTGAAAATAACTAGCACCTTCAGTCGGTGGAGGCCTTATCTGTTGCTCTACTAGATCCATCAATAAGTGTTCACGGGCTGCCTGAATGTCCCTCTCTAGCTCCTCATCACTACAGACACCCGAATGTTGTGTTTGGAATGAAGTAGCTATTCCTGTCTGAAGATCATCATCCAGGGTGTCAGGAAGGGGCTCAAAATCATCTAACATCATATATGCCTCTTTATCAGTACTCACATCATCCCCCTCATCCTCGGGAGCCTCTCTCTCTAGGCTACTCTCCACAGTATCCATCACGATACTCTCATCTAGTGCTCTCGTATCAGTACCCATAGCCACAAATAGTGGAGTGTGTGAATTACGAAAGTCTGTCTGAAGCTGGGCAAGGTCTCTCTTGACACTTGCCATATCCTCGGTATCACCTGCCTCAACCCTCTTCTCCAGCCCATCTACCCGCTCTCTCAAGTCCTTATTAGCCTCAGCAACTGCAGCTTTGATCATGTCTAGAATGGTTTTAATGAAGTTTGTAACTATTAAATGCACCACACCCACTGTGCATGCCATAGACCAGAAATATGCTATAGACGGGGACCTGACTCTCTGAGGTGGTGCTGCAGATGTGGTAGAAGGGGTACCTTTGGAGGTAGACCCTGCAACTGTGCTAGTGGAAGCAACACCAAAATACACATCAGATGGTGCATGCATGATAGTGGTGGAAGGACAATCCATCTCCTCAAATCCAGTAGTCAAATCAATATATTGCACACTTGCTTTCTTTTTATTTTTCTATGGATTTTCATCATCCTCTAACTTGAGGATATCTATAACAGCCGTGGGGGTGCAGTCTCTATCCACCATCGAAAAATATGCACCTTTTCCTTCCGACACATCGTAGTGATCAAACAGGGGAAAGGTAATGACCTTGTGGTCTACCACGCTTGGTCAATGATATGATAATAGATAATCTTGCCCATGTTAAGGTGGACCTTGTCATGATGCATGCGAGGAGGACTGTTTTGGGAAGACCCACCAAGGTTTTGTTTTGAGAAGGCCAGAATCGAATACTTATAAACGTTAGCCAAAACTTGGCCTCAATATTGAGGCTCGCCTTCTGAATAGGGGTGCGCGGATAAATCCAAGGAGGTGTAGTGCTCGGAGCCGCAACAATCTCATCCAACCATGCCCGCTGACTCTCTATGTTGTCGGGGTGAATTTTTCCTCATACTCCCTATGTGGTGTACCCTTATTTCCAAAATAAATGGCGTTGATTCCCTCATGGTACACTGGCACCGTCACTCCACGAACGTGGTTACCTCCTAAATATTGCTTATTCTACCCCATTGCAACCCCCTACTAGCATATAACTCCCTCACTAGTATGGGCACAAACTCTCTAAAAGGTTTGGTGAAGACCATCCAGTTCCTGTTTTTCATTTTCTTGAGGACCCGAGGAAATGAATCTTGTAAGCCTCTAAGGCTCACCTGCTTTTCAACATTGAAGGTGCATTTTTGGTCAAAGCATTCCTTCATTCCTCATCCTTAAACCAGAGAGAATCTTCCATGCGTATTCGTCTCTCCAGCTCTTGTCTCATCACTTGGAGAGTCACACTACTACCCTCCGCAGCTTGAGATAGCCGTTAAGGATGAGATGGTGTAATGGACTACCCTTTCACATGAGTTCACTCCTTTTGGTCCTTAGAAGAAGTAGATACCTTTATCTTCTTCCCCATTTTTGCCCTATCTTTGTATGTGTTCCATTTAGAGATAGCCTTACCACGAACAATTCTGCAATATTAGTGCTAAGAAGTTAAAAGAAAAACATAAAATCTTTTTGTTGTTTTTATATA
Source organism: Anisodus acutangulus (assembly GCA_029783415.1). Taxonomy (NCBI): domain Eukaryota; kingdom Viridiplantae; phylum Streptophyta; class Magnoliopsida; order Solanales; family Solanaceae; genus Anisodus; species Anisodus acutangulus. Next base: position 27,508,452 of record CM056493.1, read on the forward strand.
TCGAAAGCATTCTAAAAAACTACAATTACACAAAGGAACATGGGATAACAGTTAAAACAATGGAAGTTGGCAGTATGCGATGTATATGCGGCGCCGCATAAGGAGTATGATGCGATGTACTAAGTGAAACACGGTTGCATTTGCTGAGTTCAGCACTGCATATACAATATGTGGTGTCGCATAGATGGCACAAATTCATCAAATTTTCCGACATTACTGCCTAATTGGCCACGAAGTATGCGACGTACAATATGGTGCCGCATTTGGATCGCATACTCTTGCAATTAGTCTAAGGAACTGCCACTTATCCAAGGGGAATATGACGCAAATGCGGTCACATATGGCGTATGCGACATCTCATTTGGGTCGTCGTCCCCAACCATCAATGGCGATTTGCAGAGAAATCTCAAGTTGATTAAACCCAGAACCACCCCAACTAGTGTTCTACCCTCACTATAGATAAAAAATGTACTCACTACACTAATTATTTACACAATTTCATCAATCATGCACTCAACACACACACCCACGACTAATTCCCCTTAAGAAAGTGGTCAACCGTCCATCATCGGGGAATTCAAGTCATCCTCAATACCCATATGCTTCACACAAACACTATAAATCAACCAATCAATTCAATTGCAACAAAGAAATATACCTCAAAATCTATCAAACCCTAGGTACTCTTATTCCTTTTTAGATATCCATGATATAATTAGGACTCAATACGGGCAAGTTCACATTTAATATCAACAACAATAATAAGAAACTATACAAATCGTGCTCACCCATTCAATAAATAAGGAAATTTGCGAGAAATTTGGAGTAAAATGAGTCATACCTTTGACGTTGAGTATCGACTAGGGAGGGGAAAGATTCCACAACTTTTGGGGTTGATTTCATAGTGGAGTGATGTTAGGATGGTAATTAATGTTAGTTTAGGCGTGAATTTAGCCTAAAACCCATCGATTAGGGTGAATGAGGCATTGCAACGGTTGAGTTCTTGAAAGAGGGGAAATGAGAAATTGAATTTCAATTTAACCTTAAGTACTTCATCAGGGATGCGTTGATAAATGTGACCGCAAACTGGGTGTGCGGCGTCACATTCTCTTCGCATATGACTTTTACCTGCCTCTATGACAATTAACGGTATGCGACCGCACATTGCTTCACATTTAGAATGTGACATCACAATCGCTCCACAAATTCTGTATTTTTATCTTGCTAACTGGAAATTCGTGGGGGGCAATATGCGATGTGAAATGCGGCCGTATTCAGAGAATGTGACATCGCATACACTCCGCAAACCTCCCATTTTTGGTTTTAACACATTTTTCAACTCCCATGCTCAGATTTTTAGGTTTTAGTTGCTCCCAACACTCATTCGCTTTAGTTTTCCCTGTAGCTTTACATCCTATACACTCAAACAAACATTAAAACAAGAAAAAGAAATAAAATACTTGGGTTGTATCCCAAGAAGCACCTAATTTTACGTTGCGGCATGACGTTGTTATCATTTTTCAAGGCTCATTGAGGTAGATCACCTCAATTATCATTACTTCATTTGGCACTGGCAAAGAGCCAAATAGTGTTTCACTTTGATTTGATTGCCACTTGGGTAAGCAATCTCAATGTCACTACGAGAAAACACTTTTGTGACCTCAAAAGGTCCCGACCACTTTAACTTTAACTTTTCGGGAAACAACCAGAGTCTTGAGTTGAACAACAATACATGATCCCCTGGGCTAAACTCTCTCTTCAAGATTTTTTTGTCATGGAAGTGCTTCATTCGGGCCTTGTAAAGTGCCGAACTCTCATAGGTTTTGAGTAAGAATTCATCCATCTCATTCAATTGCTCCACTCTCAAATTTTAGGCATCACTCCAATCAAGATTAAATTTCTTCAAGGCCCAAATAACCTTATGCTCAAGTTCAACCGGGAGATGACAAGCTTTGCCAAACACCAACCTATGGCGACATACCAATAGGAGTTCTGAAAGAAGTCTGGTATTCCCAAAGTGCATCATCCAACTTTCATGACCAATCGGTTCTTGTGACATTGACCATCTTGGATAAGATGCTCTTGATCTCCATATTCGATACTTCCACTTGTCCACTTGTTTGGGGATGATAGGGAGTAGCCACCTTGTGTTTCACTCCATACTTCAAGAGAAGGGCTTTGAATAAACGATTGCAAAAGTGAAAACCTCTGTCACTAATGATAGCCCTAGGAGTACTAAACCTCGAGAATATGTACTTTTTCAAGAATGCGGTAACACTTTTTCCTTCATTATTTGGAAGCGCTATGGCCTCCACCCATTTCGATACATAATCAATCGCCATAAGGATGTATTTGTTGTCATAACTCACAAATGGGCCCATAAAGTCAACACCCCACATGTCAAACAACTCCACCTCAAGAATAGGTGTCAAAGGTAGCTCATACTTCCTTGAGTTGCCCCCATGACTTTGATATTGATCAGAAGCTTTCACATAATCATAGGCATCTTGATGGATAGTTGACCAATAATAACCACTTTGGAGGATCTTTGAAGCGGTCATTGCACTACTATGATGACTACCAACAGGGGAGGAGTGACAAGATTCAATTATCGGTATCATATCAACCTAGGGAATACACCTCCTTATCATGTTATCGGCGTAAACCTGGAAAAGGTACGCCTCATCCCAATAAAACTTCTGGACATCACTCAAGAATTTCTTCTTTTGATGAGTAGTAAAACCATTTGGCATAATGTCACTAGCATGATAGTTTGCAAAATTAGCATACCATGGAATCATATCAAGTGACATCATCATTACATGATCATTCGGATAGGAATCATTCACCTCAAGCCCATCACTTGGGTTTCCACCTTTTTCAAGTCTCAACAAGTGGTCCACCACTTGGTTCTCACACCCCTTCCTATCTTTGACCTCAAAATCGAACTCTTGTAAAAGTAGGACCCATCGTATCAATCTAGGGTTAGCATATTTTTTAGCCATGAGATAACGAAGAGACGCATGATCCGTGTGTATAATATCACGAGTCCCCAACAAATAGGCTCAGAATTTCTCAAAAGCATAGACAATTGAAAGCAACTCTTGTTCGGTGACAGTGTAGTTCATTTGTGCTCCATTGAGAGTTTTACTTGCATAATAGATGAGATGAAAAATCTTATCTCTCATTTGGCCAAGAACAACCCCTATAGCAAAAGCACTAGCATCACACATGAGCTTAAATGGCTTCGACTAATCCGGAGCAACAATTATAGGGGTCGAGGTGAGCTTCTCTTTCAAACACTCAAATGTTTTGAGACATGCTTCATCAAACAAGAACTTGGTGTCTTTATCCAACAATTTGCATAAGTGGTTATCCACTTTAGAGAAATCTTTGATGAATCTTCTATAAAACCCTGCATGACCTAAAAAGCTTCGGACACCTTTAACGGAGATGGTAGAATGAGCTTAATAATCACTTCAACTTTGGCTTGGTCAACCTCTATGCCCTTTTCTGAAATCTTGTGCCCAAGAATGATGCCTTCATTGACCATAAAGTGACATTTTTTCCAATTAAGCACCAAATTGGTATCTTCACAACATTTCAAAACTCAAGCCAAACTCAACAAGCCTCAAAAGAGTCTCCAACCACGGAAGATTCATCTATGAAAAATTCAATGGATTCCTCCATCATATCGGAGAAGATGGACATCATGCATCTTTAGAAAGTAGCGAGAGCATTGCATAAACCAAAGGTCATTCTTCTAAAAGCAAAGGTACCATAAATGCATGTGAAGGTGGTTTTCTCTTGATCCTCATGGGAAATAGTGATTCGATTATAACCTGAATAACCATCTAGAAAGCAATAAAAGGCCCTCCCCGCGAGTCTATCAAGTATTTGATCCATGAACGACATTGAAAAGTGATCCCTCATTGTCCAATGGTTCAACTTTCGGTAGTCTATACACACCCTCTAACCGGTAACTGTACTGGTAGGAATCAATTCATTCTTCTCATTAGGAACTACGATAATACCACCCTTCTATGGCGCACATGGATCGGGATTACCCATTCACTATCCGCTATAAAATACATGACACCGACATCTAACCATTTAATTATATCTTTTTTCACAACCTCTTGTATAGGAGAATTCAACCTCCTTTGATGCTCAACATTAGGAATACACTTTTCATCAAGCTTGATTTTATGAGTACAAATACCGGGAGAAATTCCCAGAATATCCGCAATTGACCATCCAATGGCCTTTTATATTTCCTCAGAATAGACAATAACTTCTCACATTGCACTTCCATTAACTGACTCGAAATTATAATGGGAAATGTGTTGTTAGGACCAAGAAACTCATACCTCAAATGTGAAGGAAGAGGTTTGAGCTCTACGGTAGGTGGCTCAATAATTGATGGTTTTGCGGGAGGAGTCTCACGATTCTCTAAGTTAAGATAAAGCTTCTTGGGGTTGTAGTTGTATGACCCCAATCCAACCAAGACAGTAACCGTCTCCTCAAATTCTTCATAGTCTTCTCCATCATAATTCATCAACACCGCCACCAACACTTCACTAACATATTCATTTGCAACGTAGTCTCCACGACTTCATCTATAGTATTAATAACCGAGACCACATTCATGTCCAATGGTTGCTTCATTGACTTGCAAATATGAAATGTGATCTCTTCATTATTCATCCAAAATTTAGGGTCACCCCTCTCGACATCAAAAAGAGCTCACCCCAGGGCTAAGAATGGTCTTCCCAAGATTATGGAAACTTCAAAATCCACCTCACTATCCAAAAGAACAAAGTTGGCCGGAAATATGAATTTATTCACGCGAGCAAGGACATCAAAGAGAATTCCCACCGGCCTTTTCACTGTACAATCCACCATTAATAGCCTTAAAGTTATAGGACGGGGAGTGCCCGAATCCAACCTGTTGAAAATTGCAAGTGGCATCAAGTTGATGATATCACCAAGATCACATAAATCATTGGTAAACTTGTAAACCCCATTGGTACACGGGATAATGAAGGCTCCGGGATCTTTTTTCTTTTGAACTAGAGCTTTAGTGGCAATTGAGCTACAATGATGCGTCACATCCACCTCAAAGCTAGTTTTTTTTTGGGTAACAAGGTCTTTCATAAACTTCTCATAGCCCAGAATTTGCTCAAGGGCTTCCACAAAAGGAATGTTAATAAAGAGTTGATTCAATTTCTCAATGAACTTTATAAACTTCCCATCATCCACCTTATTTTCTAGCTTTTGAGGAAACAATGTTGGGGTTTTTGGAATTGGTGCCATAACTTTTAGGACCTCATCATTTGTAGTTACTTCTTTAATGACAATGGGCTTTTCAATACTAGCCCTCTTCTTCTTAGGAGCACTATCTTCTTCCACAATAATGGGTTCTTCCATAGGTGCATCATCATCAATAATCACATCATATTTTGCCAACTCGTCTCCCCCAAATACCTTTCCACTCCTAGTAGTGATGGCATTGCAAGCATGATCACCATTATTTCTTGAATTCGCCTCCGTGTCACTAGGGAGTGTACCTTTTTACCTTTGGTTGAGCGTAGCCAAGATTTGGCTAAGTTGGGACTCCAATTGCTTGATGGAGGTTCAATGAGAGCTCACAACTTTCCCTATAGTGCTCATACTCTTCATATCATCCTTCACCTCTTTGACAAAGGTGTCGGTTGACTAAACTTTTCTCAACACTTTTTAGAGAATATCTTCAATCTTCAAACTAGCAGGGTCACTAGTGGATGGTTAGTTCAAAATTTGTTGGCTACCTTTGGTGGAACATAGGGATTGTTTTCTCGATGATTGTTATCATTTTTGTTGTAACCCCCTTAATTATTATCCCTCCAATTCGAGCCTCCTTGATCTTTGTTAAAACCTTGATTCCCTTGATCTTGCCGTCAATCCCCTTGATTAGGACCTTGGTAGTTAGGCTGGGAATCCCATCCCCCTGCCTTGATTGTTCATAAAATAACCTTCTTCATCGTAGACTTGGTAGCATTATTCATTCGGAGAGACCCCTTCACAAGACCCAATTGCAGTCACCTTCTTAGACCCCGCTCCCATGACATATTTAGTAAGAAGATCCATTTGCGTGATTAACTTTGTCATAGTTTCATATCTCTCTTCTTCCCTCCTAATCACCTCTCTAGACAACAAAGATTTGGAAGAACTTCCTCCAACTACTTCAGACTCTCTAGTATGGCAAGCTCCATTTTTCTCGGTTAACTTGTCAAGTATAGAGCTTACCATGTCACAAGAATTTTCCATAATGGACCTTTCCGCAATATTATTAGCCACCGACTTATTGAACGAGTCAAGTGACATATAGAATATTTGGAGAAGAACACTATCAATCGACCCATGGTTTGGACAACTTTTGATTTTCTTCTTGAATCGAGTCCAAGCTTCATGAAGGGGCTCATTAGGAAGTTGACGAAAGTTATTGATTTCTTCAGGGAGTTGCAACATCCGGGATGGAGGGAAAAACTTCTTGAGGAATTCCTCGGTCAACTTCACCTATGTGGTAATAGAATCGGACGAAAGATCGTCCAACCATGTAATGGCCTCTCCCGTGAGAGAAAACGCGAAGAGCCTCAACTTGACGGCTTCACTTGAGACATTGCGTTGCACATTGGTTGAACAAACCCCAAGAATGTTTTTAAGGTGCCTATTTGGGCCATCGGTGGCTAGACCTCCAAATAGGCCCTCAGTGTTGAGTAGGTGCAACATTATGGTGTTGAGGTGGAAACTCGCATTTCCTTGAAGTCGTGGAGGTTGGATAGCGGTGGCATATCCATGAGTTCATCACTGGATTCGAAATCGGATTCCATAACACCTACACAACAAGAACAACGACAAAGGTGATATGAGAAATAAAGACTAAAAGTAGAGAGTTACACTAATTTGTAAATTTCTAAATCGTATTCTCCAGCAACAACGCCAAAATTTGATAAGACCAAATTACACCTCCGAAAAGAATGTAAAGAGGTCGTTAGCAAAATAGAACCCAACGAAGGTTGGGGTCAAATCCCACAGGGAATACGACAAGAAACGTACAACTTAATTGTCAATGGTTAGCCTATATTTCAAAGGAAAGGGAATAATTGTTTTTTTTTATTTCTAACTATGATTATATGACGAAGTAACAAGTAATTGAATTAAGATAATTCAACAACAAAATATCAAGTAATTGATTTTTACTATTAAATTGAGATGACTAGGATTGTGATGTCTTCGGGGTAAGTATGCAATTAAGTTATATTTCAATTAAAATAAGAAACATTCATGTTCTAAATCACGGGCTAAATGAGTTATCAAAAAGTTTTCCAACCCAATTGATAAATTTCATCAAAGGCTTTCCCAAGCCCTAAGATGTGTAGTTAGGAACACCCAATTGAGTTTCAAGTTAACTAGGTTATTCCTAGCCCTAGCTATTATATGTGGGTTAACGCCCCAAATCCTTGTCAATAACTCTTTTTCTAATTTCTACCCACTTTTCCAAGCTAGATGGAGAATTTAGGCACTATCAATGTTGGCCACCATTAATAAATATTACAAACTAAGAGTTATTAGAGAACAATCACATGACCCAATGAATTGATTTCAAACCCAATTACATGCTAAACCCCTTTGGCCCCACAACCCTAGATAAGAATTTATCTACTCATAACCAATGTAAAGTAAATAAAAGCTTTAATTGAATTAAAAGAAATATCCTTACAATGAGTAATTGAGATGAAGACAAAGGAATATCTTGAAAAGGAACAATCCAAAGGCTTCTTGTTCAATGCAAAAAGTAAAAGTAGGTTCAGAGCATAAAAGATGGAAAAATACGCTCAGAAATTTGTGCCAAGTATTTATATGAAAGGGACAAAAAGTACAAAATAGTACCTGATAGGTCGCTATGCGCTGACCAGAATGCGGCCGCATTAGGAGTTTGCGATCGCATTCTGGCCACTTTTCATGCCTAGTTTGCTCCTCGCTCGATATGTGGTGCAGAATTCTTCAGAATGCGGTCACATACTTCAGGAGTCACTACATCTTCATCTTTTGTCCTTTTTTACTTTTTGTCTGAGATTTGGGTATGCGCTCGCATAACAGGTATGTGGTGCCGCATTTGCGTTGCATTTCTTCATTTTTTTCTTTCAGCTCACTGGTGGATTTCCTCGAGAGTATGCGACCGCATATGCGATATTGTGGTGTCGCATACTCATTGCATAATGCTTGATTTTGTCAACTTTTCTGCTCAAACTTTGCGGTCCTCTTGCGGCCGCATACAGGGTTTGCAGTGCAGCAACTCCATCACATTCAAGTGCTTTTCTGGACTTTTTTCTACTATTCTGTTCCCTTTTATTCCTCGAGCTTTACATACCTGAAAACACACGAAAATACTATAAATAAAAGGGGACATATAAAAGTATAAGGAGTGTGTCAATAATCTTAAAATTCACGACTTATTAGTTAGTAACCAAGTTTCATGCACATTTGGATGCCTATATAAAAGGCCATTATGTACCTTAAATATATGCAACTCCTAAGTTAATTTATTAGCTTTGTTTGTCCCTATATTTTTTTCAGAAATATATCTTGCCTTTGAGTGTTTATTCGAAAAGCTTCATAGATTGTTGTAGCTTGGGTGTTCAACAATTTGATATCAAGAGCAAGGTTCTTCTTTGGGAAATCATTTACTGTAATTTTTTGAGATTTTTCTTGTCGACATAATGACGGACCTACAAGTTGTCGGCGGAATGAAAAAGCTCAACAACAGCAACTATAGTACATGGTAAACTTGCATAATGTCTTACATACAAGGGCAAGATGTGTGGGACGTTGTCAATGGCAACAAGGTGACAGAACCAAAACCAGAAGATGCAAACAACACGTTGCAGAAGTGGAAGATAACATTGGGAAAGGCTATATTCCATTAAAGACGACGGTTGAGGAGGATGTACTAGAGCACATCCGAGATGTCACCACCCCAAAGCAAGCTTGGGATACATTCGCCAAGCTATTTTTAAAAAAATGATACGAGGCTCCAACTCTTAGAAAGTAAATTACTCGCGGTCACAATACAACATGACAATTGCACAATACTTTCATAAGGTGAAGATACTATGTCAAGAGATTTTAGAGTTAGATCCAAAAGCTCCAATTGGAGAAACGAGGATGAAGCGGATCATCATCCATGGTCTGAAGCCTGAATTAGAGGCTTCGTTACTGCTGTACAAGGACGGCATAATCAATCGTCACTTGCAGAATTCGAGAATTTGCTAGCAGGTCAGGAAGCGTTGGTCAAGAAAATAGGAGGAGCTTCACTAGAGGGTCAAGAGGAAGCACTCTATGCGAACAAAGGAAGTTAAAATTTCAAGCAACATGGTGCCAATGGATCTAAGAAGAGCGATGACGTGATGGGATGTCGTCAAGGCAAAAGGAGCACTCGTGGAAGGGGTGGTTCGAAGATTCAAAGCCGGGGAAAAAAGTTTGAAGGGAAGTTCTAAAATTACGAGAAGAAGGTGTGTAAAGTAATGCTGCCACTTCAAGGTTGAAGAAGAGTGGGATGCTGATGCTTTATTTGTGGCAGAAGACGAGGACCTAGCCTTTACAGCTATAACATCCAATCAAATTGATTATGAAAAAGATTGGATTGTTGATTCTAGTTGCTCAAATCACATGAGAGGTGACATGAAAAAGTTGTAAAATTTGTCGAAGTACAAGAGAAACAGAGTGGTGATGACAACAAACAACTTGAAGTTACCGATAGCTCACGTAGGTAGTACAATTGTCTCTACCCATTTTAATGATGAAGTGCCACTTCAAAATGTATATCATGTCCCAGTTATGAAGAAAAATCTACTTTCGTAGCACAACTACATCTTCTGGACATTTTGGCTTGTTTAGTCCACAAAATATGAAGGTGTATCGCAACCTCGAGGTTATATAAGAGCCGATAATGAAGGGACAAAGATTACAATTGGTCTACGTGCTATATCAACAGAGACTACATATGTCACGCCCCAAAACCCACCCTGAACGCAACAAGCATCCGATGCTATGAACAACGCCGGAATCACCTTATAAAATCAATAAACATCTAATCTCTTTTAATAATTTTTTAATATTTATTTAATACAAGTCATTTATGGCTAGATGAAAGCATACTCATACTTATAAAAATCAACCAAAGTCTAATCTGAATAATCAATTATAAAACATGGCAAACGCCTCAATAAGTCATACGAGACTTCAACAACTACCCACAATCTGACAACTATCTATGAAGCTTCTAAGATAAACAAATGAATGTCTAACTTCGGGACGCAACCCGGAAATTGAAATAAATAAATAAAGATAGAACGGTGTCCCACGAACAAGGGTGTAGGCTTACCAATAATCTGGAAAGCAACAAGTTCTCCTACTCCGCGTATCACGAACCTGCTCTTCTCCGTCACCTAACATATCATAAAAAATAACAATGGTATGTCTGAGTACTGGGCACTCAGTGAGTGTCTCCGAAACAATTGTTAATAGCAAAATATATAAGTAAGAAGTGTAATTAAAAATAATACTGAGAAACAGTTCAAAACAAGTGATAACATCTTATGAACATCCAGTATAAGTCAATGATGAAGAAATAATTCACTTTGATTCCTTAAGTCATTTTCGTTACCTTAAGTTCTTTTAAAAATAGTTCGAAATCCCAAAGATAGAATAAGTCAGCAACCTTAGTAAAATCACAAGTAAAAGTCAATAACATAGATATATATCACTTTCAACTTGTATACCATTCATCATATTAAGTATTTTCAATCATGAACTAAAGGTCATCAATAAGCCACTCACAGGCTGCTAACTTACGGACGAACAATCATTCGATACACCAGGATATAAATTCATGGAGGCTAATCGTCCACTGGACTAGCACAACAATAGATACATCGGGGCTAATAGTAATTATCAAACATGGACAGCAACACAAATCTATTTAAGCTACATAGAACTATAGTTTGTTAAAGTAAAATCGAAGAAATATTAGTCCATTAAGAGTTCATGATTAGAGTAATCAATACCAATCACATAGGTCCATCAAATTACAGCCTCAAATCAAAATTCCTTTTATCAAAACCTAGGATAACCAATTAAAGCCTAAAGCAAACTGCATTATCTCTTTAAGTCATTCTTTCACAAGTAGTTGTTTTTCGAGTTTCAAGCCTAAAATATAGTTCTCCCACCAAACGTCAAAATAGTACAGATCCTCTAACCCAATACGTATATAGTCTCAATATATAAAAATTCTTAATCCACTACGAGCTACTCTCAAATTTTCCTTTACCCTAACCTTTAATACTCTATACATCTCACATCTTAATTATGTCTAAAAGTCATAATAGTATATAGATCCTTCTACTTAAGCTCATAGAAATCATTGTAGCATCATAACATAATCCAAAAATAGGCCTATGATTGTCTCTAACTAGTCACACCAATAAACTTATTTATATAAGTCAAAGCTCGAACCTTAAATCCTTAACTTTAAACACCGTAAGAGAACAAAGAGAAGAATCAAGAATAAAATCCCAAATGATGTAGCCTCAAAGAACACTCTCTTTTCTAGATAGCATTATTTCTTATTCTTTCATTATATAACTGCACCCAAATTAAATTCATAGCGTGCAAAAATTGTCAAGTCTTCTTTCTAGAGTCCCAAAAGTATAGCTTATACATTTTAACTCCTGTATAATTATCCTCTTGTTCACGCCTTATACTTAATCTTCTTTATGATCGACACTGCAATGACAGACCATCATAGTATTTCATCTTAGTTTTGAATGTCCTCTAAATCTCGTAATTTCTATACAATACTTTAGTAATTTTCTAATAAAAATAGATATAACATAAGCAACGTCTCACCACATACTCTAATAAATAATTAATTTAATATAAATAACCACTACCACTAATCTCATGTTATGAGCAAGGTTCAAAATAGAAATTTGTGCAAAGTTCCTGAGTTGATCTCAAAAAGATAGAAATTTTGAGAAGCTTACGACTTATACCCTCTACGGTTCTTATTTGATAAATAAAATATAATAGTATTAAATTTCCAACAGGTAGCTAGTGTAAGGTAAGGCAACAAGGAAAGGATGTAAGTGTTAATACCTTAATATTTGAATACAACTCTCAAATAGATTTTTGTCAACTTGTTAATATGAAATATCTCCAAATCTCACCTCTTTGTCAATACATAAGGACATAGTCATCCCACTCTTCACCTAACAACTCAACGACATTCATCTATAAATTTCCATTCATTATTATCCCATCTTTTGGCTACTACACTCATTTTTCTTAGTAAAGGTTATCTTTATCACATTAAAATATTTATCCATCCTAACAATTCTCTTAAGCCTAACAAGACTCGACAAAGTTTTCCCTGTATTTAGGACTATGTCATTTTATACCTGTCTCAAAAGATCAACAAACCCACCTTACAATCACCATATGTATACACCTATTATTGAATTCCCAAAAGATTTCGTATCATCCATCACACTATACATTACAACCAATGTGCACTTCATAGTACCATTGTTCACATGGTTAGAAGCTGTAGCATGGGGTAAAATCATTTACGAGAGGCACAAATATCGAATACATCAGAATGATCCAAAAGAGAAGTTCAAGATCTATAGCAAAATCTAGAGTCAAGAAGAATAAGAAACACCTATAATGTTCTGGTAGTCATACATTCATACATGTGCCCAGTCTGCTTAAAGAGGACTCTACTAGACACAACTTCACAGACAATCCTAGGACACCTCTACATCTAAGGCTCTGATACAAAGCTTGTCACGCCCAAAACTCACCCTTGATGCAACAGACATCCGATGCTATAAAAATACCGGAAGCACCTTATAAAATTAATAAACGTCTAATCTCATTTAATAATCTTTTAACATTTATTTAATATAAGTCATTTATGGCTAGATGAAAGCATACTCATACTTAGAAATATCAACAAAAGTTTAATGTGAATAATCAATTATAAAATATGGCAAATGCCTCAATAAGTCATACGAGACTTCAACAACTACCTATAATCTGAAAACTATTTATGGAACTTCTAAGATAAACAAATGAATGTCTAAACTTTGGGACACAACCTGGAAATTGAAATAAATAAATAAAGATAGAACGGTGTCCCACGGACAAGGGTGTGGCTCACCAATAATCTGGAAAGCAGCAAGTTCCCCTACTCCGTATGCGTATAACGAACCTGCTCTTCTTCATTACTTAACATACCATCAAAAATAAAAATGGTATGCATGAGTACTGGGTACTCAGTGAGTGTCTCTGGGACAATGGTTAATGACAAAATATTTAAGTAATAAGTATAATTGAAAACAATATTGAGAAACAGTTCAAAATAAGTGATAACATCTCATGAATGTCCAGTTTAAGTCAATGATGAATAAATAATCACTTTGATTCTTTAAGTTGTTCTCGTTACCTTAAGTTTTTTTTAAAAATAGTTCGAAATCCCAAAGATAGACTAAGTCAGTAACCTTAGTAAACTCACCAGTAAAAGCCAATAACATAGAAATATATCACTTTCAACTTGTATACCGTTCATCACGTTAAGTATTTTAAATCATGAACTAAAGATCATCAATAAGTCACTCACAGGCAACCAATATATCAACACATGCCAACTTACAGACGAACATTCATTCGATATACCGGGGATATTATCCCACAGAGGTTAATCGTCCTCTAGACTAGAACTACAATAGATACACTAGGGCTATGTTCCGATGATGGCTAATCATCCTCTGGACTAGCACAACAATGATGCACTGGACTATATGCCTCGGGGGTTAATCGTCCTTTAGACTGACACAATACTGCTCAAAAGCGATACGTTATGCCTAATCATCCTCTAGACTAGTACATTTTGCTCATACAGGCCTAAACACAAACAAATATAAGTCATGTCATATTAGTCAAATCACAAATTATGGCATAAAAGTCGAATCTCAAATCATGGCATGGATTATGTTCAACATTCCGTTAATAAGGGTATGTCAAGTCATTAAAGGTTTAGAAACCAGGTTCAAGTCATTAGATAAATTTTAACTTCAACAAAACCCGTTCATAAGGCAAAACACATGAAATATCCAAGCTTCTGAAATCAAGTTTAAAAGATCCCTTATAAGGGGTAAATCATGTTCAAAGTCCAATGCTTTATAAATCAGTTTTAGCAATTCTTTGATAGGAAAAGTCACGAATACATATATATAGTATGATACAGCTAAGGTTCCATGAGGGCTTGTCCCTCACGCACATGAAACCTTCCCAAAGAAACCATTTTAAAAGGTTGGAGAGTATATTCGAAAAGAGACATACAAATTACTTTTATAGTAAAAAAAAATTAAAAAAGAGACATACCTTAATTCCCACTAGAACGCTACCATACGGATTTTCCAATATTCAACAATCACACTACAATCAATTTTGATGATGACGGTTAGAACTTTATACTTTTTTTCTTCTTGAATTCCCACCCTTTTAAGAAACTAGGGTTTCTAAGCCAAATTTGTGCTCTTACTTACATAGGATTCACCCATGGATTCTAGCGTATTTCGTATGATATGTACACCCAAATCAATCCCTATAAATATATAAGAAGTACATGAACTTACCTCACGATGAATTTCCAACGATTTTTTTCTTCAACCGTTTTTGAATCGAATTCTCACAATCTATGGAATAGATGAGCATTCTAGTGTTAATCCTTATTATATTGAGGTAATAATCATGAAGTTTGAGTAAGGACTTACCTGAGGTTTAGAGAAGGCTATAGGGTGTTTTCTCCCCAAAAAGACTGCTTAGAATGAAGTGGGATAGGTTTTATGAAGTTTGAGATATATAATATTCAGGAAAAGCATGAAATGCTGGGAAATATAGTTGGCGCCCCACGGCCACGTCCAAGGGACAAGCCCCGCGCCAAACTTAATTTTAACTGTGTTGACATTGTTCAGTAAAATAGGCATAAATCCTAGCACAAAGCTCCAATTAAGCTGGTCCATATATGGTTGGAAATGTATTTCAAATATCTACACCTTTTATGCTTTATATTTTCTCAAATTCTCAATGGATCTTCACGTAAACGGGCTGGAAGTCAGACCTACCATAAACTTAAATGATTCTTATCGAATCTTATGCACGTCACTATTCGTCTTGATCTTAAATCAACTATTTTCACCCAAAATAATCTTGATAGGACTTCATATATATGAAATGTCACATGAATACTCATTTAACACATTCATACCTAACACGGATTTACGGAGTGTTACAGCATTTGTAGACAATGCAAGGAGAAATGAGGCTGTAGACTTATGGCATATGCAATTAAGTCGTGTCAGTTATTCCAAGCTTGATGTAATGATGAAGCAGTCGATGGTTAAAGGACTTCCCCACATTGATGTAAGATCAGATACTATATGTGCAGACTGTCAGTATAGAAAAGCTCACCAGCTACCGTACGAAGAGTCTAAATTAAAAGCCAAAGAACCACTAGATTTGATCCATTCTGATATGTTCGGACCAGTTAAGCAAGCCTCCATTAGTGGGATGAGATATATGGTGACTTTTATTAACGATTTCTCCATGTATGTGCGTTTATTTTAAGAAGGAGAAATTTGAAACGTTTTCAAAGTTTAAAGAGTTTAAGGAGGAAGTAGAGGTGGGTAGAAGAGTTTGTTGTATATGCACCGACAACGGGGGAGAGTACATTTCAGATGAATTCTTAGATATTTTTCGGGTGTCCAGAATATGCCATCAGTTCACATGCTCAAGTACACCACAATAAAATGGTGTGGCAGAAAGGAAGAACATACACTTAGCTAAAACATGTTGTAATAAGCTTCATGCTAAGAATGTTGCTGGATGTTGAGCAGAAGCGATGAGAACGGCTGCATTTGTGATCAATAGGCTCCCTCAGTAAAGGTTATGTTTCCTTTCACCTTTTGAAAAATTATATGGTTTGAATCTTACTATTAGTTATTTAAAAGAGTTTGGATGTGGATGTTATATATTTGTACCTAATCATTTATGTAGCAAGATGGACAATGAGGCTATTAGGTATATCTTTGTAGGCTACAACAGTCAAAGAAAAAGATAGCGATATTGTGATCCAACAACAGAGAAGTGTTACACTTCTCGAAATGTAATATTTGATGAAGCTTCTTCATGATGGTCTTCAGATAACGAATTGCTGTCAGATTCAAATATTTCAAAGATGTGTTGGACTTGTCTCATATCCAATTGAGTCTAGGTGAAGCTGAAGGTGCAACTATTAAAGATAATGTTGAAAAAGACGTGACTCAAAATCCTTGGCAATTGGTGTGTATCAACAACTAGGTGAAGAAGGCGAGCAAAAGAGAGAAAATGCACCACCTCCACTTAGAAGGTTAACAAGAACTAGAAAGACAAATTCAAAGTACTCCAATGCTTCCATAGCAAAAGAAGTAAATGAAAAACAACCAAAAACTTTTGAGGAAGGGTTTCAGAATTCAAAGTGGATTAAATCTATGGAGGACGAAATAAATGCACTAGAACGAAATTAAACTTGGGAGCTCGTGATAAAGTCAAAAGATGTCAAACTTATTTCTTATAAATGGGTGTACAAGATAAAGTGTCACACATATGGATCAATTGAAAGGTACAAAGCTCGTCTTGTAGCTCGGGATTTTTCTCAGCAATATGGACTAGACTATGATAAAACATTTAGTCTAGTGGAAAAGCTTACAAATGTTTGAGTCCTACTTCCACGTGCAACTAGTAAGGATTGGAACCAGTGACAAATGGATGTAAAAAATGCATTTCTGCATGGAGAGTTGGATAAGGATTTTTACATGTGTCAACCGATGGGTTTTCAGAGTCAAGATCATCCCACTACGTGTGTAAGCCTCGAAAGGCACTCTATGGGTTAAAACAAAAGTCGAGGGCATGATATGGTAAGATTGCTGAATTTCTTACTCATAATGGTTATTCAATAGCACAAGCAGATTCCAGCCTATTTGTGAAAGTTATTGGCAGAAAACTAGCTATTGTGCTAATATATGTGGATGATTTAATCCTAGCAGGAGATTTTGAAGAAGAAATTCTCCGAAAAAGGAGAATTAGACAGTACGGTTCCAGGTGAAGGAACTCGGACAACGTAACCATTTTCTTGGCTTGGAGGTTGATCGTAGTGAAGAAGAAATTGATTTGCATCAGCAAAAATATTTCAAAGATCTGTTGAAGAAGTTTGGGATGTTCAATTGCAAACCAATTTCAACGTCGCTGGAGCCAAATGCTAAGATGTGTACTCGTGAAGGGAACGACCTGGAAGATGCAATAATGTAGCGACAATTGGTGGGTAGCTTCTTGTACTTAATTTTAACAAGATCTGATATTTTTTACGCAGTTGGTGTGATGAGTCGGTACAGTGCAAAATCCAAAGAAGTCTCATTTGAAAACAGTTTGAAGGATACTGATATGTCAAGGGTACACTTAATTATAGTTTATATACCAGAAAGGTGGAGATTGTAAGTTAGTTGGCTACTGTGATAACCAGTTGGCGATACACTTGGTGAAAAATGCAGTGTTTCACCTGAGGGAGAGTGTTAAAAGACCAACTCCAGCTCCTTGTTATTTAATTTAATGTTTAATAGTAGAGTCTTTAGTTGTTAGTCTAATGTTTGCCTGTTAGTAGTTAATTACTGCATCAGTTACATGTTCCTAAGCATTTAGTACCACTATTAGTTTTAGTGCCTAGTGGTTAGTGGAAGTTTCCAAATTTTATGATTAGTAGATTTTTGTGTCAATAACCAAGTGTGATGCACGTTTGGATGTCTATATAAAAGGCCATCATGTACCTTAAATATATGCAACTGCTAAGTTAATTTATTAGCTTTGTTTGTCCCAGTTCGTCTTAGTGTTCATTTGCTTTGTTTGTCCTTGTCCCTGTAGTTTGGGTGTTCAACATTGAATATCGAAAATCGTAAATTTATATGGAGTACATAACTGTGGCAAACGTAAAACCATGTGCATGATACTGACAGAAATAATTCCTTGATTATTTTCATTAATCGAAAGACCATATATACAAGTTACATATGTCCATAAATAGGAGAATTCTATTCCTATTCTACTCATAAAACCTTATTCTACTTAGACACTAACTATACAATTATGGTAAGTGTACAATACTATTTACACTATAATATTCCCTAACCTATTACCTAATCACGGTACACGACTGTGGAGCACTAATCCGAGACATTATATACAAAACACGTGATATACATTAAGTGTATATCATGTGTATACAACCTATATTTAACACACCCCCGCAGTCATAGTGGGCGGTCTTCGAACGTTGAGACTGTCCCTAAAATCGTCAAAAAGGATCGAGGGAAGACCCTTTGTAAAGATGTCGGCAATTTGATACCTTGACGGGACATGGCAGACGTGGACCTGAGCACGAGTAACCTTTTCTCGGACAAAGTAAATGTCCATCTCGATATGTTTAGTGCGCTGGTGCTGAACCGGATTACCAGAAAGGTAGATGACACTAACATTATCGCAATACACCAAGGTTGCTTTCTGGATGCGACAATGAAGCTCCCAATAGCAAATTACGTAACCAACATGATTCCAAGACCACATTAGCTATCCCTCGATACTCGGACTCGGCACATGGATCGGGACAATGTCGACTGACGTTTTAAAGACCATGAGACCAGGTTATTGCCAAGAAACATACAATAGCCAGATGTAGACCGTCTGGTGTCTGGACAGCCACCTCAATCAGCATCCGTATACGAGACCAGTGTGGACGTCGAGGAAGGATATAAATGCAAACCATAGTCCAATGTACCCTGAATATACCGAATGATGCGCTTGAGTGCATTCATGTGCTCAAATCTGGGATCATGCATAAACAAACACACATGCTGGACAACATACATAATATCTGGTCTCGTGAATGTAAGTTACTGAAGGGCCCCTACAAGACTGCGATAGCGGGTCGGATCCTCGTATGGTACGCCAGCCGCGGCACTAAGCTTGGGCTTAGTATCAACTGGAGTGGAAGTGGACTTACAGGATGACATCACAACCCTCTCAATGATCTCAGCTGCATACTTCCTTTGAGATAAGAACAACTCACCTGCATGACGAGTGACGACAATCCCCAAAAAATAACTCAAGGGGCCCAAGTCTTTCATAGCAAACTCAGAGCTGAGCATTGTCATGATAGACTGGCGTAAGGCATCGGAAGAGGCTGTCAGAATAATATCATCCACATATAACAGGATATAGGCCAAGGACGAACCACGACGATAGATGAACAAAGAATTATCCTACCTACTATGAGTGAACCCAATAGCCGAAACATAGTCGGCAAACCGCGTATACTAGGCCCGTGGAGACGACTTAAGCCCATATAAGGACTTCTTCAACAAACAGACATGATGAAGATGTTTGGGATCCCTAAATCCCAAAGGCTGATGCATATAAACTATTTCTTTAAGATCACCATGTAGGAAAGCATTCTTGACATCTAACTGATGAATAGGTCATGCTTTCAAAAGAACCAAGCTAATCACAGTGCGAATAGTAGCCGGGTTGACCACCGGACTAAATGTCTCACCACAATCCACACCAATGTGCTGAGTCTTACCATCACCCACAAGCTGCGCCTTATGTCGGGTAAATGAACCATCGCAATTTTCCTTATGAGAAAAAATCCACATAGACCTAATAATATTAATACCAGATGGACGGGGCTCCAACTCTCACGTCTTATTATCAATAAGAGCATTATATTCATCGGTCATAATAATTTTCCAATTCGGGTCATTTAATGCAGACACGGGATTACGGGGTAAGGGTGATTTAAGAACATCAGAATGTAAATTAAAATGTCTTTTTGGTTTAAAAATCCCATGTTGACTACGAGTGACTGGTCTATGACTTGGGACAGAGGCGGGTGAATTTTGGGAATTTTCGGGACTCGGGACAGACTGGCCAGCAGGCAGTGGGCCTGCTGGCCCAACACGGTAAGCAGAAGTAGCCGAGGCTGCAGGAATTGGACCAGTTCCAATATTGGGCTGGACTGGCCCAATTGTCAAATCGCCCAAATGACGAGATCGGGACAAGGGCCTGTGACGGACCAAAGGGGACCGAATCGGGCCAACATCGACCTGTAAACAAAGGCTCGTAATCGGGCCAGAAATGGATAGACTAGATGGCCCAGTTGCTGGACCCAGATTCGAAGATGACACTGTTTTGGGAGGTCCAGCGGGCAGTGGGCCCGTTGGCGGAGTTGGAATGCGGGACACGTCCGAAAAATAGTGAATAAGTTTCGAGGAAAGACCATCATCCAAAAAATTATAAGAACTAGGCTCGGGATTACTAACCTTAGTAAACGGAAACTGGGATCTATAAAAAATACATGGTGACTAATGATGATTTTATTAGATGACAAATTAAAACATTTGTATCCACGATGATTAGACGGATAGCCCAAAAACACACAAGGGGTAGACCGAGCCTGAAGTTTGTTAATTGTGGTGGACGGAAATAACGGATAACACAAGCACCCAAATACCCGAAGATGAGAATAAGAAGGAGTCTTATTATATAAAATTTGAAGAGGGAAGAATATGTCAAACCTTTGGAAGGAAGAATATTAAGGAGATATGTGGTCATTTGTAGAACATGATGCCAAAACGAAGGGGGTACGGAAGCGTGAATCAATAATGTTCGGACAATGTTATTAATGGTATGAATTTTACGTTCGACTTTCCCATTTTGTGAAGATGTATGAGGGCAAGAAAAACTAAAATCAATCCCATTAGTTGCACAAAATTTCTGAAATACCCCATTGTCATATTCTCTGCCGTTATCACATTGAATATTTTTAATTTCTCTTTCGAATTGGGTTCTAAAGAAAGCTCTAAATTTTAAGAAGATGGAAAAACTTGAGATTTTTTCTCTATCGGGAAAGTTCATAAAATTTAGAATAATCATCCAAAAAGAGAACATAATACCAATGACCCAACGAGCTAAGAACATGAGATGTCCATAAGTCGCTATGAATAATATCAAATTGCATTAAAGTATGAGAATTAGAGTCTACAAACGTCAACCTAACAATTTTTCCTAAAGAACAAGATTGACAATTCGGAGTACTATGTGTACCCTCACAAGAAATAAATTTATTTTTATCTAAGGAAGGAGAAATGGATGCAAACGCTGAAGGCAAGACTTGACTCGATAGACTAGAACTTGGCGTGATAGTATAAAGATCCCCCCTACTATCACACCTCATGAGAGGACTCCCCGTCTTGAAATCCTTCACAGAGAAACCAAATGAATCAAATTCAATAGAAACAGAATTGTCTGTGGTAAGTTTACAGACAGATACTAAGTTTTTAATCAATTTGGGGGCATGTAGGGTATTTTTCAAGATAAGGGGTGGATTGGGGGGAGACAAGGTTTTATGACCATAACTACGAATTGGAATAGAATTACCATTACCAACAATTATGCCACGAGGGTTGCTCAAATTGGAATAAGACGAGAGCGTACTTGAATCGGATGTCATGTGGGTAGTGGCATCGATGTCCATATACCAATTCGGGTCCAGTGGAGTCAAACCAAATGTGTGCATCGCGGCCTCAATATCGGTCTGAGTGGGGCCCACTGCGTGAAGGGCCTATGGGGGCCGAGGCCCAAGCACCCCTGCTTGCTGTCTCGGCCTAGAGGGAGTACCAAAACTGGGCCACTGTATGCTGGGCCTCTGCTGCTGCTGGCCGGTCCACTGCCAGTGGGGCTGCATCGCTGGGCTGCCATTGTTTGGCCCAAACTGTGAGGCCCAAAACTGCTGCTACTGCTGACTGCCCCGAGGGGCACCACCGCCACCACCACTGTTCCGACTGTCGCCATTGTTGCTGCCGCGATTCTTGCCATTATTTTTCTTATTTCCTCCCTTTTTCCCGCCACCGTTGTTGCGATTTTGGCCCAAGTTGTTGGAACCAGGAGGATGAACAGTGGATTCGGTCATCATAATCACAGGACTAGTACCGGTAGCCGCCTTTTTAGTCATGCTCGCTTCTTCGAGTGTACGCATAGAACGAGCTTGATAAAATTACGGAAGTGGATTGCTTTGACGAAGAAGCGTGCCAACACCACTATAGGCTTCGAATAGGCCTGAAACCATTTGGAAGACCTAACGATCATTCGAAACCGACGCGCCAACGTTGCGGAGTTGGTCGGCCAATTCCTTCTATCTTTTGCAATAAGCCGAAATGTTAGGGAAATCTTCCATATGGACGTAGGAGAAATCATGCTCAAGAGTAACAACTCTAGAATTTTGATTATCTTGGAATATATCACGTAGTCTATCCCAAGTCGCCTGCGCCGTAGCGTCGGGTTCAATAATCGTTTGCAAAAGGTCGGTAGAAATCATGTAATATATCCACTGAAGGACGGTGGCATCAAGAGTCGTCCATAACTTAGGATCATCCTCGCGTCGTGGTACCTCCGTATCCTCAGAAGCCGCGGGGATGATGTGATGGATGACTTGATGCGAGCGTGCGTTAATTTTGAACAGTTCGGCATACGTCGCATATTGGATGTTTTATATTTCAAGAACAAGAGGGATGTTATTCTTGATGTTAGAGACTATAAGGGCAGGATGAAACGTGTTCCGTGATGTAGACATACTGATAGAACAATATGTGAGCGAGGGATTTGGAAGGAAAATATGAGAAGAGAGGAGAGACCATCGGTACGAAAAACGAGATGAAGAGGGCTCGGAATTCGAGGTGGCAGTGGGAGTAGGAGGGTTTTTAGAGAGAGGATATTAAGACCTAGACTTCTGATATCATGAAAGAAATAATTCCTTGATTATTTTCATTAATTGAAAGACTATATATACAAGTTACATATGTCCATAAATAGGAGAATCCTATTTCTATTCTACTCCTAAAACTTTATTCTACTTGGACACTAACTATACAATTATGGTAATACAATTATGGTAATTGTACAATACTATTTACACCATAATATTCCCTAACCTATTACCTAATCACGGTACACAACCGTGGAGCACTAATCCGAGACAATATATACAAAACACGTGATATACTACGACCTATATTTAACAGATACTGCACCAGAATAATTTTGGTATCAATTTTCAGACCCTAGAAAAACTGGTGCCTTTTGCAGAAAAATATATAGATAAATTAGTAAAATCAATGAGATTGAATAATTAATTTGATTAGAGAGAATTCTTGAAATAAGCACTTTATCACGTGAGCTCCAACTGGTTAATTTTGTTATCACTTGTATTAAATCCTGAATTAGCTCATCTTTATTTGTCTTAATTTGTCTTAATCCTTAACTTTCTCCGCAATTAATTGTTGGAATTGACTCTTGCTTTGTCTTCATCCAATTATACTCCAGAAATTTGGATCCCCAAAACTGGTCTTTAGTCTTCAACTTTTTTTGTTTGTGTCAAAATTTTATACAGATATATCTAACTTTTTCCATGGAGTACTTGCAGGAGATTAGAATTTTATATATTTTAGGTCATTTCTTGAGGCAGAAAATCGGAATGTTTGGACTTCAAGGAAATCTATGCAGGGGAATCTCTGATGATAGTGCAGAATATTAAATTCCACGTGTGCAGTGTATAATGTTTTCAAAATTATTACTTATCTAATCGCGCCATTATAATAATTAATCTACTAAATTAAGATAGTCAAGAATAAAAGAGTTAATATGAAAAGAAATATTAGTTCTTAGTTCAATTTTTATATATTGATAGTGTAAAGATTTTTCCACTAGAAAGTCTTCTAAACATACTTCCTCCGTCTAAATTTATTTGACCAATATTTTAAAATGATTTTTTCAGCATACTGACATGAGAAAAATGGTAAGTTATAATACTTTTCATATAATTTTTGAATATCAAAATTTTAGTTTTTAAAAATATTAAGTTGATCTATTCTATTTTAACTATAAATATTAATTAAATTGACTGTCAAGAAATAAAAATTCCACATAAATCTAAGTTAGATATGAATAAAAAATATAGAGTTGAAGTGAAAGTAAGGTTAAAGGGCCGGTTCTCTTTTGGTAAGGAAGTAAATGAGAACATGTTTAGGCCTCATTTAATAGAGGTCCAGCTTATTAAGTAGATTTGTTTTTATTAAGATTTAGCCACTTAATATATCTAAATACATATTATTATGTCAGATCTAAAACCAAGTCTGAAAACCGTTCAGACTCTTTCTTGCTCTTTTATTTCCTTTAATATTAAAATCTTCATATTTTAAACGTTTCTTTCTTCTCCAACCCATCTTCCTGTATAAGCACATCAACAATGGCAAAGGATTTCCTAACCTGCTTTTTCTAGTAAGTAAATATTACAATTGTTAGAAAGGATAAACTAAAGATTACAACAAAATTGGAATCTTTAGTGTGATTTGTTGAGTCAAGTGATGACACTCTGTCTTTAAGACAAGATTTTCCCATATATCTCCGTTTACGTTGTCGGACAATAGTCTCACAAGATACAACATCAACTTAACAATTGAGCAAAGGAAACTCAAGTGTTACTCTTGAAGAACTTTGAGTGTAGTAAACTTGCTAGAGAGGAAAAAGATGAATTCAGAAAATCTGAAGTATTTTCTAAGTGTTGAGTAGTGTTCTTCAATTGAGCCAAAGGCCTCAATTTATAGTGTAAGGAGAAGACCCCTCAACTAGCCAACTAATGGCCTTCAATAGCCATGTAATGTCACTTAATTGAGAGGTTACATTCAGCCAAATAATGGCTGAATTCATGTGCCAAGTAATGGAGAATCAATGCTCCAAAACCAGCCTAAATGTCAGAACTTTCCAACTTCCCGTCGCATCAATCTGCCTCCGAAGCGCCGCGACTCTGTGAATTAGCGTCGCGGCTCTGTGAATTAGAGTCGCGGCTCCAGTGACCCAATTAGCGTCGTGGCGCTGCCTGGGAGGCGCCGCGATGCTCCGGCACCTCGGCTCTGACGGGGCTGCGGCGCGACCCTTCGCGGCCCTTCGCGACGATTTCCGACTCGCTTCATCTTACACTTCGTACACTTCTTCCTTCTTTTACCAAAGTGGAATACATTGTCATTTGGCCAATAACCGTCCATAATTCTATGTCTCAAACGTATTACATACGTACCAATATCTCTTTCACTAATGAAATTTGTAATACTTGGCACTACGTGTGCACGTGTGTGAAAATGACGTTTCCGACGTACGGGGCTCCAATTGTTTGAGTCATAAATAATAGAATATACTTAATTCCACATTAGTAAATTTCCTAACACTTTATGGACAAGACGAGTATATCACTGTTGTAAATACATATATCTTCAATATATGTTTATACTTATGGAAGGAAAACTATTGTAAAGAATTAGAGATCTGCTGGACTTAATCAACTTCTTAAGCTTTAAATAGGTGTCGGAAATATCTCTCTTATACATATTATTTACCTCTTGGTCTTTCAATAAAATTATTTCAGTTATAACAAAACCCAAAGAATTAAGCAAGAGTTCATAGTATGTACCACACAAAATCTTTCAATAGGGTAAGGAGATGACCCCTCAACTAGCCAACTAATGGCCTTCAATAGCCAATGTAATGACACTTATTGAGGGGTTACATTCAGCCAAATAATGTCTGAATTCATGTGTCAAGTAATGGAGATTCAATGCTCAAAAACCAGCCCAAAGGTCAGAACTTTCCAACTTTCCGTCGTAGCATTCTGCCTTCGAAGTATCGCAGCTCTGTGAATTAGCGTCGCGGCGCTCCGGCGTCGCGACTCCGACGGTGTTACGCCGTGGCCCTTTACGGCTCGGCGGTGATTTCCGAATCGTTTCATCTTACACTTCGTACACTTCTCTTCGTTTAGCAAAGTGGAATACTTTGTCATTTGTCCAATAACCGTCCATCATTCTATGTCTCAAACGTATTACATACGTACCAATATCTCTTTCACTAATGAAATTTGCGAAACTTGGCAGTACGTGTGCACGTGTGTGGAAACGACGTTTCCGACGTGCGGGGCCCCAATTGTTTGAGTAATAAATAATGAGATATACTTAATTCCACATTAGTAAATTTCCAACAATCCCCTCTTGAAAGAGATTTTGGCGCACTCACATGGTGCCTTTTCCAGCCATCCTTCAGCGGACCGATGTTGCATCTAGATAGGTAGCTTCCTCTTTGAACCTTCCATAGATGAATACCATCGGACTTACTTACTGCGCGGTGAACGTGATGTCTTGAACCATCAGTGTTTAGTGTAAGACAAGTCAACGGTACCAACACAACAACTTTCCTTACTCTATTTTTCGTAATGTTTTGTCCGTTGTGGCCGTGGACACTTCTTGGATTCTTAAGTGCGTTCATTTGAGGCGGCCTGTCCTCGCACTTAAATGTGTGGTCTCCTACAAGGTATCCTGCTATACCCCACTTTACAAGTGTTAGGAACCATTAAAAGTTTCCTCAAACCTAACCTTAACCGGTGAGGATCATTAAAGGTTTTGGAAACTTAACCTTTACCCACACTGCAAATAGCACTTATAGTCTATCGCGGGAACGACTATGGATTTGGTATTTCTTTACAGAAATCACTATCTGAAGTGCTCATGCTTCCACCGAAGCGCTCAACTGAACCTTTACAGCTTAGTTTTCCCATTGAACCTAATTTCTAGGATCTCCAGTCAGTAAGGTTGGGTTACCACCGTATTGGTCCTTATACCTTGGGTTTTAAGCCCATTCCCCTAGACATGCAGAACATCTGATCTTTGAGTAAGCCCTTAGTCAGTGGGTCCGCTATGTTATCCTTTGATTTTATGTAATCAATGGATATTATACCCGTGGTGATCAGCAGCCTAACGGTCTTATGTCTTCGTCGAATATGACCAGACTTGCCATTGTACATAGAACTCCGTGCCCTTTCTAGATCCGAATGACTGTCGCAGTGGATCATTACAGAAGGTACGGGTTTGTCCCAATAAGGAACATCCTCTAAGAAGTCGTGAAGCCACTCAGCTTCTTTTCTTGCTTTGTCTAAAGTGATAAACTCCGATTCCATCGTGGATCGGGCGATGCAAGTTTTCTTAGAAGATTTCCAAGACACAACCCCACCACCAATTATAAATACATATACATCGGTGGACTTGGTGTTCTCTATATCAGATATCCAGTTTGCATCACTGTATCCCTCTAGTACAGCTGGATATCTCGAATAATGCAACCTGTAAGTTAGCGTGTATTTCAGGTATCGTAGTACCCGATTCAACGCCTTCCAATGATCATTACTTGGATTACGGGTAAACCTAGCCAACTTATTGACTGCATAATCAATATCAGGTCTGGTACAGTTTGTTATGTACATCAAACTCTCAATCACCTGTGCATATTGCTCCTGGCATACGGGTGCACCACGATTTTTATCAAGCTTTTGATTTCTATCCATTGGTGACTTCATAGGCGAACTGTCAAACATCTTGAACTTTCTCAATACATCCTCGATGTAGTGAGAGTGAGATAAGACCAGTCCGTCAGACGTTTTAGAGATCTTTATCCCTAAGATGATATATATGATACTCATATCCTTCATGTCAAAGCATTGTTTCAACATGTTCTTAGTTTCTAGAATCAAGTTAGGACTGCTCCATATGATTAACATGTTATCTACGGACAGGCATATCATGACGAACGAGTCAGAATTACCTTTCATGTAGACACATTTGTCACACTCATTAATGGAGAAACCCTTTGATAGTAAAGTACTATCAATTTTTTCGTGCCATTACTTCGGGGCTTGTTTTAGCCCGTATAGAGATTTGACATGCTGACATACTTTCTTCTTTTGCCCTGGAACGACATACCCCTCCGGTTGTTCCATATAAATTTCTTCTTCCAAATCACCATTTAGGAAGGCTGTCTTGACATCCATTTGATGTATCTCAAGGTCATGCAATGCTGCGATCGCAATGAATACTCGTATGGACGTCATCCTAGACACCGGGAGTACGTGTCAAAATAGTCAAGGCCTTCTTTCTATCGATAGCCCTTGACTACCAACCTGGCCTTGTACTTATCTATAGACCCATCTTCTTTATACTTCTGTTTGAGTATTCGCTTACAACCCAACGGTTTATTTCCCGGAGGAAGATCAACTAACTCCAAAGTATGGTTATGCAGGATGAAGTCTATTTAACTCTCAATAGCTTCTTTCTAGAGTGGTGCCTCTGGAGTTGACAATGCTTCACCAATTGTCCTTGGTTCATCATCAACCATATAAGCTACAAAGTCAAGACCGAAGGATTTATCCTTTTTGGCCCTTTTACTTCACCTTGGTTCCATCTTTGGAGTCTCAATGTTCTGAGAATCTGGAATACTAGATTCCGGATATTCATCTACTTCGAAGTCCACTAGATCTGAACCAATTAGATCTGGGCAGTCAACGACTCCCAGTTTCTGAGAGCTCTGTTCATAACTTCGTTTGCGAGAGGTAATGTCTTTTTCCTTTTTAGGAAAAATATCCTCAAAGAATTGAGCATTCCTTTATTCTATGATTGTACCCCCGTGGATATCTGGAATATCTGACTTATGCACTAAGAAGCAATAAACACTACTGTTATTTGCAGTATCCGATAAAAATGCAATCTACAGTCTTAGGCCCAATCTTGACCTGCTTTGGCTTAGGCACTTCGACCTTTTCCAAACAACCCCACACCTTTAAATATTTATAGGTGGGTTTCTTTTCCATCCATGATTCATATGGAGTTTTGTCCTTACCCTTATGTGGGACTCTATTATGAATTATATTAGCGGTAAGGATGGTTTTCCCCCACATGTTTTGGGGAAGACCGGAATTGATGAGCAAGACATTCATCATTTCCTTCAATGTGCGGTTTTTACGTTCCACCACACCATTCGACTGAGGTGAGTATGGAGCCGTCGTTTAATGAATAATGCTTGATTGGGCACAATATTCCTCAAATGGCGCTACGTATTCTCCCCCTCTATCGCTACGAATGGATTTAATCCACATGCTTAGTTGGTTTTTAACTTCAGTTTTGTAACGTCGGCACGCTTCAAAGGCTTCATCTTTACTTTTCAACAAGTAAAGGTAACAATACCGTGTGCTATCATCAACGAATGTCACAAAGTACTTGTTCCCTCCCCTAGTTTGTGCAAACTTTAAATCACATAAATCTGTGTAAATAAGTTTTAGAGGAGCGGTATTCCTTTCGACGAATCGAAAAGGAAGTTTTGTGAGTTTTGCCTCTACGCACACCTCACACTTATGTTGAGGGTTTACGTCGATAGACGGCAACAACTCAAACTTAACCAACCTTTGGATGGACTTAAATGCACCACTTTGAAGGAGGTGGTCCTGAAGATGACTTCTGAAAAGGAGCTCACTCTGAAGGAGGTGATATATGTCCATCACGTAAACCCTTAACATAAGTGTGAGGTGTGCGTAGAGGCAAAACTTACAAAGATTCATTTTTGATCCGTCGAAAGAAATACCGCTCCTCTAGAACTTATTCACACAGATATATGTGATTTGAAATTTGCACAAACTAGGGAGGAACAAGTACTTTGTGACATTCATTGATGATAGCACAAGGTATTGTTATCTTTACTTGTTGAAAATTAAAGATGAAGTCTTTGAAGCGTTCCGACGCTACAAAGCAGAAGTTGAGAACCAACTAAGCATGCAGATTAAATCAATACGTAGCGATAGAGGGGGAGAATACGTAGCGCCATTTGAGGAATATTGTGCTGAATCGGGCATTGTTCATCAAACAACGGCTCCATACTCACCTCAGTCGAACGGTGTTGTTGAACGCAAGAACCGCACATTGAAGGAAATGATGAATGCATTGCTCATCAATTCCGGTCTTTCCCAAAATATGCGGGGAGAAGCTATCTTTACCGCTAATATGATTCTTAATAGAGTTTCACATAAGGGTAAGGACAAAACTCCATATGAATCATGGAATGAAAAAAAACCCACCTATAAATATTTAAAGGTATGGGGTTGTATGGAAAAGGTCGAAGTGCCTAAGCCAAAACAGGTCAAGATTGGGCCTAAAACTGTAGATTGCATTTTCATCGGATATGCAAATAACCGTAGTGCTTATCGCTTCTTAGTGCATAAGTCAGATATTTCAGATATCCACGGGGGTACAATCATGGAATAAAGGAATGCTCAATTCTTAGGATATTTTTCCTAGAAAGGAAAAAGATATTACCTCTCGCAAATAAAGGTATGAACAGAGCTCTCAGAACCAGGAGTCGTTGACTGCCCAGATCTAGATGGTTCAGGTCTAGTGGACTTTGAAGTGGTTGAATATCCAGAATCTAGTGTTCCAGATTCTCAGAACTTGGAGACTCCAGAGATAGAACCAAGGCGAAGTAAAAGGGCTCGGAAAGATAAAACCTCTGGTCCTGACTTTGTAGCTTATATGGTTGATGACGAACCAAGGACAATTGTTGAAGCATTGTCAACTCCAGAGGCACCGCTCTGGAAAGAAGCTATTGAGAGTGAAATAGACTTCATCCTGCATAACCATACTTAGGAGTTGGTTGATCTTTCTCCGGAAAAATAAACCATTGGGTTGTAAATGGATACTCAAACGGAAGTATAAAACAGATGTTTCTATAGACAACTACAAAGCCAGGTTGGTAGTCAATGGCTATCGACAGAAAGAAGGTCTTGACTATTTTAACACGTACTCCCCGGTGTCTAGGATGACGTCGATACGAGTATTCATTGCGATTGCAGCGTTGCATGACCTTGAGATACATCAAATGGATGTTAAGACAGCCTTCCTAAATGGTGATTTGGAAAAAGAAATATATATAGAACAACCCGAGGGGTATGTAGTTCCAAGAAAAGAGAAGAAAGTCTGTTGACTTGTCAAATCTTTGTATGGGCTACAATAAGCTCTGAAGCAATGGCATGAAAAGTTTGATAGTACTTTACTATCAAAGGGTTTCTCCATTAATGAGTGTGACAAATGTGTCTACACGAAAGGTAACTCTAACTCGTTCGTCATGATATGCATGTACCTAGATGGCATGTTGATCATAGAAAGTAGTCCTAGCTTAATCCTAGAGTGTAAGAACATGTTAAAACAATGCTTCGACATGAAAGATATGGGTATCGCAGATGTCATCTTAGGGATAAAAATCTCTAAGATGTCTGACGGACTGGTCTTATTTCAGTCTCACTACATCGAGGATGTTTTGAGAAAGTTTGAGGTGTTTGACAGGTCGCCTATGAAGTCACCACTGGATTGAAATCAAAAGCTTGATAAAAATCGCGGTGCACCCGTATGCCAAGAGCAATATGCACAGGTGATTGGGAGTTTGATGAACATAACAAACTGCACCCGACCTGATATTGTTTATACAGTCAACAAGCTGGTTAGGTTTATCCGTAATCCAAGTAATGATCATTGGAAAGCGTTGAATCGGGTGTTACGTTACCTAAAGTACACGCTAAATTACGGTTTACATTATTCGAGATATCCAGTTGTACTAGAGGGGTACAGTGATGCAAATTGGATATCTGATATAGAGAACATCAAGTCCACCAGTGGGTAATATTTGCAATTGGTGGTAGGGTTGTGTCTTGGAAATCCTCTAAGCAAACTTGCATCGCCCGATCCACGATGAAATCAGAGTTTATCGCTTTAGACAAAGCAGGAGAAGAAGCTGAGTGGCTTCACGACTTCTTAGAGGAAGTCCCTTGTTTGGACAAACCCGTACCTTCAGTGATGATTCACTACGACAGCCAGTCGGCTTTAGGAAGGGCACGGAGTTCTATGTACAACATCAAATCTCGTCATATTCGACGGAGACATAAGACCGTTAGGCAGCTGATCACCACGGGTATAATATCCATTGATTATATAAAATCAGAGGATAACATCGCAGACCCACTTACAAAGGACATACCCAGAGATCAGATAGTTTGATTGTCTAGGGAAATGAGCTTAAAACCCAAGCTTTAAGGACCAATACGGTGGTAACCCAACCTTACTGACTGGAGATCCCATGAATTTGGTTCAATGGAAAAACGAAGTTGTAAAGGTTCATTTGAGCGCTTCGGTGGAAGCAAGAGCACTTCGAGTTATGATCTCTGTAAGGAACATAAACCGAAAGTCATTCCCGCGATAGAAGTTAAGTGCTATCTACATTGTGGGTAAAAGTTAAATTTCCAAAACCTTTAATGATCCTCAACGGTTGAGGTTAGGTTTGTGAAAACTTTTAATGGTTCCTAACACTTGTAAAGTGGGGTATAGCAGGATACATTGTAGGAGACCACATATTTAATGCAAGGATATACCGTCTCAAATGAACGCACTTAAGAATCCAACAAGTGTCCACGGCCACAACGGGCAAAACATTACGAAGAACATAGTAAGAGAAGTTGTTGTGTTGGTACTATTGACTTGACTTACACTAAACACTGACGGTTCAAGACATCACATTCACCAAGCAGTACGTAAGTCCGATGGTATTTAACTATGAAAGGTTCAAAGCTGAAGCTACCTCTCCTAATGCAACATCGGTCCGCTGAAATATTGCTGGAAATAGGCACCTTGTGAGTGCGCCAAAATCTCTTTCAAGTGGGGATTGTTGGAAATTTGCCTTTGGTGGGAGTTGCGTCCACCCATCTTTAATGACTTAAACACTAGGGTTACACATTCTGGAGACTTTGGTTCTTCATACGTGCATAATCTACTAAGTGAGTAGATTGTTGATACCAAATTTTGTCCCATCTTTTTCAATTTATTTACAATTTCAAATATTTTTTATATATATACATATATACATATATGCATATATATACATATATATTATTATTCTCAATATTATTATTATTATTCAATTTTTCTACAACCATTTGCCTTTTTTTTTTTTAAAGTTGTAATCATAATTCCCCTAATATTCTATGTTATGTTATTTTCGCAAAATTGCATCGCATTCCACTTTTTATCAAGCATTAAATATTTCGCAAATATTATGTTTTATTATTATCACATCGTTATATCTTATTTTAAATAATTTACATTTTTCTTTCAAAGCATTTTTTATATTAAACCCCTTTTATATTTTAAATCCATAACCCATTTTTTATTTCCCCAACCCAAAACAATTTCTACTCAACCCAAAACAATTCAACTCCCCCTCTTTATTTTCGGCCCACCCGCAACAGCCCAAACTCCCTTTTATTTTTAACCCACTTTTCATTTCCCAACCCAAAACAAACAACACCCATTTTCGGTCCAACTCACTCAGCCCAATTTCCCCAAGCCCACTCGACCAAACATCCATTTCCCCTTTAAACCAAAAACCCACAAAACAAAAATCCAAAACCCAAACCGCTCATTTTTCTGACCCACCAAACCCCAACACGAAGCCCATACCCACTCGGCCCAACACCCCTTTTTCGATCCAAACCCATCCCTTTTATCCCCCTAACCCTAACACCCTACACACAAAAAAAACCCCCCTCTCTCTCCCACCAATCAGCCGCACCCCTACACCCCTACCCCTACGTCGCCGCACCCTACGCCAGACACCATCAATCGCCGGCACCGCCGCCTGACACCACCAACCTACCCCATCACCTCTCACCGACCCATGCCCCAAGAATTCGCCCCAAAAATCAGATTTTGTCCCCCCCCTTTATTTTGAAATTCGAATTCGTTTTTGTAAGGGGTATGGGGTGTGAACGTTGGGGTGAGTATCTATAAAAAAAAAACCTTTGCTCACTGTTTTAGGGGTCGGATCTTAGGGTTTACGGGTCATTTTTATGTCCGAAAATTTAAGTTTAAGAATCCGAAATCTTCTTAAAGGTTTGCATTGTATTTTGTTTGTGTTGTTCTTCACTATTGGGAAGATTCCGGATTTCAAAAATTCGAAATCTGCTTAAGAGTATTTGTTCTTGCATGTGTTCTTCAACTTAAAGATTCCGAAATATAGGTCGAAATTATTGGTTTTTGGTGTTGAAGAATCTGGAATTTTTGTTATTTTCCCACTGTTTTTTTCGGTTCCGGGTTGAGTCACTTCCGGGTCGGGTCCAAAAATCAGAAAATCCGCAGTCTAAAATCAGAATTTCTGAAATCCAAAAATCAGAGTCCTAAATCAGAAAAATCAGCATTCTAAAATAATTTCTCCGAGCGGGTCAACGATTCGAAACACGCCTCGGTTCGCTGCCCGGAGAAGGTCAGTAAATACATCTCCTCTTAATTTTACTTTCTACATTTTTGTGCTTTTTTTTGTGTGTTAATTATGTAGTAGTTTAGTTGTTTATGGGCTGTTTGAGTATGATGGATTTGTTAGTCTGTTTAGTTAACTGTTGGTGCTTAGATATGCTTTGTTAGGTTCGTGTTTAATATGATGTGATGTATATGTTGTTTTAGTACTTGTCTAGCAAGATTATTATATAGGTTACTTGAATGATCAGTCCGATAAATAAAATGTGATGCTGGTTATTATGATTTGTGGCAGTTAATATCTAGATGTGTGATTATAATTTGTTTCTTGTACATGTCTGAGATCACATGAGTAGTAGTAACATAGGATCATGTCTTGGAGATTGGTTGGTTAACATGTTTACATGCTTTTGTGATTAATGAATAGTCTAGGGTAGACTTAGCTTATAATCTCTTCTAGCATGCTTATAAAATGTGTGTATCTTGACTTAAATGACCCTGCATATTTAGAATGTTTTTTTTAAGTGGTTGTGTGGTCATTTCTATTTGCCTCTCCTTTACCCCTCCTTTAGTTTTATTAATTATCTGTGCATTTATGTGCTTAGGAATTTGTTTAGATAACTTATTATGTTCACTTTGCTGGCATGGTACTTAACTAAGAGTGGAAATAAATCAAAAGTGGCTTCTGTATATAGCTATGTAAATGATAATCCCATTTAGTTGATTTTATGAATAATATGTGTTCATTAGGGTTGATCAGGACTTAGTATAGATTTAATATAGGCCTAAAATATCTGTGAGTTACCTGTTTCGATGTAAAACTTGTTCAGCTCATGCCATGCCTATCATATACTTACCTTAGTCAATTTAAGCTTAATGTAAGATTAGCGCATATGTTAGCATATGTTTAACTTGCTTTAGGCCTAGTTTGTGTTTCATTTGCTGATTTAGTATAATGTAGGTTGGGTATGATCCATAATGACTTGTTCATCTTCAATGCTTAAACGTGTGATAACCTTAACCCACTGTTAACCTCTTAGTTAATAATTCGGTCATGCCTATATATGCTATGTTTCATAACTAGATTATGTATGCCTGCTTTGGTGCTACACGTGATCCTGATGTGTTCTTGTTGTCTGAGGGTTTATGTTTGAAGAATATGATTTGATTGCACTTTGATTTAAGTTGGAGGATGTTAAGCTTTAAAGTCTCAAAATGATGTTTATTTACGTCAAAAATGCTATATTGAAGCCATGTTTTCTTAAAACTGTTAAATTGTTTTTACCTAGTTTAACACCCATTGGTCGATTTACGATCATGAAATCTGAGTAGCATACTGAGACTTCTCCTTTTATTTTCCCTCTGTTTTTTTGTTGTTTGCCTTTAATTGAGAGCTTGTGACTCTATGTTGATTAAATAATTACTTTATGTGAAAATCAAATGACCTTGATTCTTTGTTAATGTATAAATTGGTCTTGTCTTTTAGTTCTTGATTAATTATTGACTTCAAAAAAAATAAAATGAAATATGTTACAAATCCTTAGTAGACATGATTCTTATTTGCATACCTACTAAACACATGTGCTACTAGATTTGTCTTTTTCGTGTTTGTATATGAATCAGGAAATCACTTAAACATACTAGTTAGCTATTATATGTGTTTTAGTACCTTCACATGTTAGCCTGTCCAGCTTGCTTATTTCTATCCAAGTTTTGAGACTGAATACGCTTGTTGTATGTTTCTGGCCTGCTGATGTCTGTACGAGTCATTGTTGAGGTATTTGTGTATTTCTCGTGTATCAAACCGCCCAACAACATATTACTTTTCATGGATTTTTTTTCCTTAAGTATACATTTTCACGTTCCGTCCACTAATCCCTTTCTTTTCTTCTATTTTTACATGAAATGCATCGAGAGTTATGAAGAGTCTCGTTATGAGACTCATCGTGATCATTGCCGAACGAAGACCCGCATTCACACTCCTTGCATTCTCCAACCTCGGAATTCCAAAACAAATAGGGCAAGATGACATCGTCATCCGCCTTAGTTCCTCTTTTATTATTACTCTTTAATTCTGTTATTTCTATTTTTGGGCATGTATTAATTATTTTAATGTTTGTGTGATTGTTAGGATATTTAGAATAATTAGGCCATGAATGGATAAGTAATAAGGTAGTAGCAAAATTAGAAATCCCCGCTAGTTTATTTATTTTTAGGCTCGTCAGGCATATTTTAAATTTTCAAAACAAATTTTGATCATCTTCTGTTCACTTTATTAATTGTACAACTCAGAATGATTTCCAAAAAAAAAAAATTTAAATTACTTCTTTGGCATATAAGTAACTCATTTTTCTCCTTGCTATTAATTGTTCCAAATGCATATTTTCAACTTTACATGTATATTTTTTATACCATACAAATGCATACTTGTACAAAAAAATGCATTCTTTTACTAAATACTTGCCACATCATTTTAACTTTCTATTTAAAAAAAACATGTATTTTCTCAGTACAATAATTAACATGAGTTTGACCGGATAACCGCAAGTTAGCGGATCTTAAAAGATGCCTAACCCTTTCCCTTTAGGATAATAAAGAACTCTTGCCTAGAATCTCATTAATTTCGCAGACCATTAAAATCGGAGTTTACATTGCAGCATTTAGTTAATATTCAGGTGTCCTAATTCACCATAAATAATTAGGTGGCGACTCCTTAATCATACCCAGGAATCACCGGACATGTTGTGCTCCGCTTTGACCCGTGTGGTCGAAAAAGGGCGCGACAGCATGGCGACTCCGCTGGGGAAACTTTCAGGTTCTTAACCATAGCAAACCCAGGTTACTTATTACTACGCTTTATGTTTGCTCTTTATTTGATTTAATGCTTTGATTTGTTTCCATTGTAAATTTTGCATAACTGCTTTAATTGTTATATTCTCTTACTGCTTTCCTTAAATTGGCATTCCGTTCATATTTCTTCAATTATAGAAAATCGACACTATCACACATTACACGCGAGGTGTATTTTGCGCACCCGCAAATTTCTTTCAAATTACCAAATTTTTAGGAGAGTTGGTATATGCGCGGAGCGTCCGGACCATCCGGTTAGCCGCGTAGCCTTCTCACTCGAAAGCAAATTCGCTGGAACCTTGAGTCTAGTCAGCCAAATCTTAGAAAATTTAGGATAGAGCTATACCACCCTTCATCTTAAGTCATGCATGCATACACCATAGGTGGGTCGATCTTTGGCATCGACTCCGCATTTAAGAAATCCACCAAAATTGTCAACAGGTCCTACAACCCAACGACCATATCATCATATTATGTGTAGCATGATAATGATAGACTGATCCAAGCCTAATCATTGAAATATCAAAATTGGAAAATTATACTTTCTTTCTTTTACAATTTTTTAGGATGGATCAAGTTCCGCAAATCTCTGAAGTTAGGATGGTGAGTAGCACTCCGAGTAAGCTGAGAATATGGTGGGAGAATTTTGACCTTGGCAGCCAAATGGCGATTAGGAGGAAGTTGGGATGCCTCATTTCATTGTTTGACATCTCTTCCGATCAACATTTGGTCAGAGCATTAATCCATTTTTGAGATCCAGACCGGGTTGTCTTCAAATTTAAATATTTTGAGCTCACTCCCACTTTGGAAGAAATCAATTATTTCAGCAACTTGATTTATCAAGACAGAGGTCAAATCATCCCTCACGGTCAGTCCGGAAAGAAATTCCTGCGCTATTTGGGGTTAAAGAACACCAAAAAACTCTGATGCTTTGAAAATAACTGGGTTTCCCTAGAATACCTTTATGAGAGATACGGTCGTCGAGATGGTTACAAGTCATTTAGAAAATAATTCTCTTGCACTCCTGACCATTGGCAAGCCAGGCGCCCTATTGCATTTGTTGTCGCTTTACTAGGTATTTTAGTGTTCCCACTTGAGCCTGGGAAAATAAGTACTTGCATATGTTCTGTGGCTCGAGCAATTTTTGAGGGAGTTGACGGTACGCAGCTCACTTTGGTCCCTATGATACTAGCAGAAATACTTCGGGCTCTCGAAAAATGTAAAAGAGGCAAAACAAATTTCTTCAAAGGTTGCAACCTTATCCTACAGATGTGGGCAATAGAACATTTTTATCAGCGTTCGATCATGACAGACATTTGCTTCAGTGAGTCAAACAAGACTGCCAACTTTTACGACATGACGAAACATTTTTTGTCACCAGTCGGCACCAAGGATTGGTATGAGTTTCTAGCATCCCGCATTAGTGATCAGATTCAATGGAAATACTCATTGCTCCCAAACACCAAGAAAGCCTATATGAGATGCAGAAGGCTTTACTACATCAAGCTCATCGGGTTGAAAGGACTCCAGCCATATGCGCCACTACGTGTACTCCGACAGTTCGGTCAAAAGCAGATAATCCCTCTCCAAGCAAATATGAGAGTTTCAGAAATTCAATTCAGGCCGAATTTCATGGTCCCAAGAGCCAGGCAGATTCTCCATGAATGGAACAATGTGGATAAAATAGACATTGGAGATGGACAAGCGGGGAATACTCCTGAATATTGCGCATGGCTTCGAGAAAATCACGACAACTCGGATCTTAGCCCCAAAGGAGAACAAGGTTTCGAGGATGTGGGCACAACGATCTGGATAAGGACTTGTCGGCTAAAAAACACAGTTATTACTCCTGAGATGTGGTCTCAAATGCAGGGCATAGTGCAATATTTAGAAGATGCAGGAGCCGGACCTAGCAGTGTTAGGGCTCCATCTTCATCTATGTAATCACGAACGAGATTTTAGCTTGGTCATAATATGTTATCAGCCCTGTTATTGTATGCGCTATTATTATAGTAAATTTTACCCTTTAACTTTGTTCCCAAACAAAAGTATTTCAATTTGACGGCTTGGGTCAATCTATCATAATTTTTGCGTATTTGGCGTTTAGGACCACCTCTGGCATAAGAGAGGCCCTATGCATATTAGGACGCGCATTTAATTTTCCTACAATCTGCTTACTATTTGTTTACTGCTTCACACTCGGTACATGTTATTTAAAGCAATAATTACTCATCTCGTACTAACTTAGTTTGCTTCATTTTTTAAAAGGTTTGTTTTTGCCTGATTTATTCCCCCAAAAGTTGATTCGTGTTGACTGAAACTGGCGGAACACCCTTACTTCACGAGATCAAAGGCACAATCATCCAACAAAATGACTGATTCAGGAGCATCCGAACAAACTGGCCTGGGACTTGTCGCTCTTTCGGGAGGTGAACCAGAGACATCGAAAAGGAGAAATACTACCGTCCAGGATGAATACCTCGCCCAACTGTTGCAGCAAATGGCAACCATGCAGACTGAGATCGAGCGGCTCCGAAATCTTACCAATCTTTCCATCAGCCTCAATACTCCACTCCTTGAACAAGGGACGAGCGCGACTGCACCACAAACCTTTCCATCTCCTGAACCGCCATTTCCCTAGAACCTTCCCCGAAATCCCTTACTAAGCAAAACCAATCCTCAACTCGTCAGCCCGCAACGCACTAATACGCATCCTATCAACCCACAGGCCAATCCACAACAAAGTCCGCTACAAAATAACCCAGTATCCTTCACAACTCCATATGCGCCTCAAGCTCCACTTATCCAAACTACCCCACTCGTCCAAAACATCCCTCCCACACAAAATTACCAGGTAACCCAACAAATACCGATGACACACATCACTAACAAGCAGTATGTGCCACTAGTATATGCAACGGAAGCCCAACCTTCTACTTCTACCATACCAAGCATACCTCCTCAGGAAATAGACCAATATGAAGAGATGGAAAGGCAAACAAGGATCAGAACCGATGAAAGTATGGCGAGAGAAATTCATAGCCTCAAAGAAGCATTCAATAACATCCAAACCAGTAAGGGGCATAAAGGACTCGAGTACGAAGATCTCTGCATGCATCCCGACGTTCAGTTGCCTATCGGATATAAGGTGCCAAAATTTGACTTATTTGATGGAAAGGGAAATCCTCGCGCTCATTTAAGATCGTACTGTGACAAGCTAGTTGGAGTGGGTAAGGACAAGGCCATTATAATGAAGTTGTTCATAAGGAGTTTGATAGGAGAATCGCTTGACTGGTACACAAGTCAGGACCCGCGAAAATGGCATAACTGGGGCACAATTGCACAGGATTTTGTGGATAGGTTCAGGTTTAACACCGACACAGTCTTGGATAGATTTTATTTAATGAAATTGGAGAAAAAATCTACAGAGACCTTCAGAGAATATGCCATGAGGTGGAGGGCGGAAGCAGCAAAGGTTTAACCCCCGATGGCAGAAAGTGAGATGACCACTCTCTTTGTGCAATCTATGAAAGATGCAACATACTATGAAAGAATGATAAGCGTCATAGGACGGAGTTTCTCTTAAGTGTTAAGGATGGGAGATTTCATAGAAGAGGGTATCAAAACAGGAAGAATCACGAACTTAGTAGAATTGCAGGCCACGAGTAAGGCAATTCAATCAAACTCATTTGGGGGAGCAATTAAGAAGAGGAGAGACGGAGCGTCTCCTGTCATGATGGTCCAGGAACATAGGTCAAACCAAATGCCAACCTACCAAAGCCCATCATCCCAGCCTCCCTACTACAATCAAAACACCCAAAATCCTCAGCCCTCCTACTATAGTCAAAACACACAAAGTCCTCAGCCTTATTGTCAACACTCAGCTACTCCCTACCCTGTCTACCATACCCAGCCAATATACAGTCCACCACGAGCACCTACCTATCCGAATTCCCCGCAGTATCAACCCATATATCCACCTCAGCCACGAGCCCAACCACCAAATGTTCCCAGACCCCGTGCGAATCACGAAAGAAGGCCAGTCAAAACATATACACCTTTAGCCGAACCTCTAGCCCAGTTGTACGAAAGATTGAGGACCGCATGAATACTCCAGCCCATCCCAGGGCATATCCCCAATCCTATTCCCATATCGTACGATGAGACTAAGCATTGTGCATACCACTCT
This sequence comes from Anisodus acutangulus, assembly GCA_029783415.1. NCBI lineage: Eukaryota > Viridiplantae > Streptophyta > Magnoliopsida > Solanales > Solanaceae > Anisodus > Anisodus acutangulus. The sequence goes on from CM056493.1 coordinate 27,549,888, forward strand.
GGAATCACTGGACATGACACTGGGTTTGCTTTGCCCTCAAAGACAAGATCGAGGCGTTGATCAAAGAAGGAATTATCCAACTGAAAGGACCTCCCCCTAATGTAAATAATAACCCTTTGCCAAATCATGACAATGCCAATGTAAACATGATTACCGTTGATGAAGAAAATAGTTTGGAAGGGACCATCAGGCCGGGTCCGAAGAGAGGAAAAGGTTGAATCATCGGCCTTTATCACCCCTATAATTACAGTTCAAGTGAGGGCACCATTTGAAGTGGAAGTACTTCCTCCGAAATCGCGGATAGTGACGCCGTCTTTTGATACCAAAACTGTCCCTTGGAGCAATTCGACTGGGGAAAGGAGCAGGAGAAAAGAGAAACAAATTGTAGAAGTTGTCGTCGCTGGTATGAAAAGATCTGGGCGATGTTATGCCCCTGCAGACAATCCAAAAAAGGCTGTAACAGAGACCGAAGTGGAAGAGTTCTGGAGGAAAATGCCAACCATGGAATATTCCGTTGTAGAACAATTGAAGAAAACACCGGCTCAAATTTCTTTGCTATCATTGTTGATGAATTCCGCGACCCACGGACGTGCTTTATTGGAAGTACTCAAAGAAGCTTATGTTCCGAGAGAGACCACTGGCAAGAAACTCTCGGCCTTGGTCGGACAGATTTTAGAGGCCCATAAAGTCTCTTTTCATGACAAAGAATTGCCACCTGAGGGTTTGGGCCACAACAAAGCTTTGAACATAACTGTGAAGTGCATGAACAAGTTCATTTCTAAGGTGTTGATTGATGGAGGCTCAGCCGTCAACATTTGTCCTGTGGCAACTCTCCGAGCCTTGGGAATTAGCATTGGAAAGATTTACGAAAGTCATGTGAGGGTTAAAGGTTTTGATGAAGCCCAAATGAGCGTTATGGGAGAAATGAATTTGACATTGCAAGTAGGACCCATAGAGTTCGTCGTGGAATTCCAAGTGTTAGACATATCTACCGGCTATAACCTGCTAATGAGAAGACCCTGGATCCATATGGCTGGTGCAGTTCCTTCTACCCTACACCAGAGCCTGAAGTTTGTCTGGGATCATCACGAGGTCGTGATACACGGAGAAGAGAGCAATTCAATATGTCCCGAAGGACAAATCCCTGCTGTTGAAAGCGTAGATATATTGGATGGGTCTGTTTTCCATATCAGAGAAATTACATATGCCTCCAAAGCTGAAAAACTGAAATTACCCCGGGTTCTCACGATGGTGGCCCAGGAAATGTTAAAGAATGACTTTCAGCCCGGTCAAGGCCTCGGATTGAACTTAGAAGGTCTAGTAGAACCGGTTCACTTTCTCAGTAAAAATGATACTTTTAGTCTCGGATACGAACCCACTCCTGAAGAAGTTTTGTCAATCAATCTCCGAAGGAAAAGAGACACTCCCCTGCCAAAGCTTATTCCGCCTCTGAATCAGTCATTTGTCAAAGCATATGCTGCTCATGAGTCAAAGGAAGATGATGCAGACAACCTCGTGGAAGGACTCAAAAGTCTTTTCATTAAGGAAGAAGAAGTGGAATGCAACGTAATTCTGGATGATTTTGCTAAAGACCCAACCATTTAGGATGCAGAACATGGAGATGTTTTGAAAAATTGGACATGTGCCCCGGCCCTGTTTCTCCGGGAAGCTTGGTAGAAATTATCTTAGTACTTTATGAAATAATGTGATTCTGATTGAGGCTTGAATCGCATCTCTGCATTTTAATGTGTTTTGCCTCCATCTTTTGAAAGATTAAATGACAAATCCATATTGCTTTTGCTATTTCAAGATTTATTTTGTTTCCTAATTTTCTTTTCTCTTTCAGCATGCAAACTAATAAATTTATCGATAATGTGAATGTGACATGTAATGAAACAAACAAACAAAATCCAAACAACGAACAGGACTTCGAAGAGTATGAGGAAGACTCGCATCCAGAAGAATTGACCGAGGAATTGGAACATTTTGAGAATAAGCCAAAGCCAAATTTAGATGAAACTGAGGCAGTAAATTTGGGAGATGCAGAATATGTGAAAGAAACGAGAATCAGCGTCCATCTGAACACCCCACAAAGGAAAGAGCTGACGGATCTTTGAGGCAATATATCGACGTATTTGCTTGGTCTTATGACGATATGCCAGGGCTAAGCACATATATTGTTTCGCATAAATTACCTATTGATCCATCCTGCCCTCCGGTGAAACAAAAACCAAGGAAAATCAAGCCTGACTTGAGTTTAAAGGTCAAGGAAGAGGTGTCTAAGCAATTCGATGCAAAGGTAATTCGAGTCACGAGATACCCCACTTGGCTGGCCAACATTGTACCTGTGCCAAAGAAAGATGGGAGAATACGAGTGTGCGTGGATTATCGGGATCTCAACAAGGCTAGCCCGAAGGATGATTTCTCTCTCCTAAATATTCACATACTCATTGATAATTGTGCGAAGCATGAATTACAGTCATTCGTTGATTGTTTTGCTGGTTACCACCAAATCTTGATGGATGAAGAAGACGCAGAAAAAACAGCATTCACTACACCTTGGGGAGTATATTATTACCAGGTAATGCCGTTCGGACTCAAGAACGCGGGTGCCACCTATATGAGGGCCATGACTACCATTTTTTATGATATGATCCACAAAGAAATCGAGGTCTACGTAGATGACGTTATCATCAAGTCGCGAAGGGCCCCAGATCACTTGACAGATTTGAAGAAGTTCTTCGACCGGCTGAGGCGGTATAACCTAAAATTAAACCCTGCAAAGTGTGCATTTGGTGTCCCTGCTGGGAAGCTGTTAGGTTTCATCGTGAGTAGAAGAGGTATTGAATTAGACCCCTCCAAGGTAAAAGCTATTCAAGACTTGCCTCCTCCAAAGAGTCGAAAGGACGTGATGAGTTTCCTTGGTCATCTCAATTACATCAGCAGGTTCATAGCGCAATCAACAGTAATATGTGAACCAATATTTAAGCTACTGAAGAAGGACGCCGCTACTAAATGGACGACAGATTGCCAGCAAGCTTTTGATAGAATCAAAGAATATCTGTCTAACCCACCTGTTTTGGTGCCTCCAGAGCCCGGAAGGCCTTTGTTATTATATATGTCTGTGTTAGAAAATGTGTTTGGATGCGTGCTGGGACAACACGATGAAATAGGAAAGAAGGAGCAAGCTATATACTACTTGAGCAAGAAGTTCACACCTTACGAAGCTCGATATACTTTGCTGGAGCGCACTTGTTGTGACTTGACATGGATTGCACAGAAGTTTAGACATTTTTTGTCTGCATATACCACTTATCTCATCTCCAGAATGGACCCACTCAAATACATCTTTCAGAAGCCCATGGCCACTGGGAAGCTAGCAAAGTGGCAAATCTTGTTAAGTGAATTCGACATCATATATATTACCCAAAAGGCTATCAAAGGACAAGCACTAGCTGACCATCTTGTTGAAAACCCCGTAGATGAAGAATATATGCCTCTCCGGACTTATTTTCCGGACGAGGAGGTATTATTTGTTGGGGAAGATATCTCCGAAGAGTACCCGGGTTGGAGAATGTTCTTCAACGGAGCTGCAAACTTCAAAGGAGTTGGTATCGGAGCGGTTTTGATTTCAGAATCAGGTCAACACTACCCAACTTCGGCGAAGCTCCAATTTCCATGCACCAACAATATGGCGGAATATGAAGCTTGTATACTCGGACTTAGAATGGTCGTTGATATGAACATTCAAGAATTGTTGGTTAGAGGTGATTCAGACTTATTGATTCACCAGGTGCAAGGCTAATGGGCCACCAAGAACGTGAAGATACTTCCCTACCTGCATTGCGTGAAAGAATTGTGCAAAAGGTTCAGCGAGATAGAATTCAAGCATATCCCACGAACTCAAAATGAGTTCACTGATGCTCTGGCAACTCTGTCCTCCATGATTCAACATCCGGACAAGAATTACATTGATCCCATCAAGGTGAACTTATCGGACCAGCCGGCCTATTGTTTCCATATAGATGAAGAGTTGGATGGAAAGCCCTGGTACCACGACATTAAGAGGTATCTCAAGGCAGGCGAATATCCAGAAAGCATATCCAGTACACAAAAGAAGACACTTCGGAGGGTAGCGAACCATTTTTTCCTAAACGGAGAAATCCTTTATAGGAGGACTCCGGATCTAGGTTTGTTAAGATGTGTTGAAGCCCAAGAGGCAAGCAGGTTAATTGAAGAGATACACGGAGGCACGTGCGGGCCTCATATGAATGGTTTCACTTTAGCAAAGAAGATTCTGAGAGCAGGGTACTTTTGGATGACCATGGAAACAGATTGCATTCGCTTTGTGCAAAAATGCCATCAGTGTCAGATTCACGGTGATTTAATCAGGGTACCTCCTAACAAGCTCAATGTGACGAGTTCTCCTTGGCCATTCGCAGCTTGGAGCATGGATGTCATTGGTCCCATTGAACCTGTCGCATCAAATGGACACCGATTCATTCTAGTGGCAATTGACTACTTCACAAAGTGGGTAGAAGCATCGTCCCACAAGTCAGTGATGAAGAAAGTGGTAGTTGATTTTGTCTGCAATAATATCATTTGCCGATTTGGAATTCCTGAGTCGATTATAACAGACAATGGAGCCCATCTCAACAGTAATCTGATGAATGAGATGTGCGAAAAGTTTAAGATCACTCACCGCAATTCCACTCCATATCGACCTTAGATGAACGGAGCAGTCGAAGCAGCCAACAAGAACATCAAAAGGATACTGCGAAAGGTGATTGATAATTACAAGCACTAGCATGAGCATTTGCCCTTCGCACTTTTAGGTTATCGCACTACAATCAGGACTTCTACTGGGGCAACGCCGTATCTTCTGGTCTATGGAACAGAAGTTGTGTTACCGGCAGAAGTGGAAATACCATCTTTGAGAATTATCCAAGAAGCCGAGCTGAGCGAAGCAAAATGGATACAGAATCGGTACGAACAATTGATGATGATCGATGAAAAGCGATTGAACGTTGTCTGTCACGGGCAACTTTATCAAAACAGAATGGCCAAAGCTTTCAACAGGAAAGTAAAACCAAGGACTTTCAAACCGGGGCAATTGGTGCTATAACGTATATTCCCGCACCAAAATTAAGCTAAAGAAAAGTTCGCACCTAACTGGCAATGGCCTTATATGGTTCACCGGGTGCTAACTGGAGGAGCATTAATCTTAGCTGAGATGGACGGCGAAGTGTGGCCAAAAGCTATCAATGCAGATGCAGTGAAGAGATACTATATCTAAGGTTTATTATTCTCCATGTAATACCTTTTCTATGATGTAAAAGTTGCGCTCCCTCGGCGGGATACGCATAGAACCCACATAGGGTTTCGTCTCTTCAAGACATAAAATCCCATTTGATTGTAACATGAACTACGTTATGACCTGATTCCCTCGGCGTGATACGTAGGCGGCCACATCGGCTTCTGTCCTATTTTTAGAAAATCCTTACAATCCCCTTTTTCTTGTAATGAACTACGTTATGACCTGATTCCCTCATGGGGATACGAAGGCGGCCTAAATCGGCTTCGGTCCCACCATTAGGAAATATTTTCTCCTTTATCTCACATATAACAAAATGTACCCATCTGATCACCCTGATAGGACAGGCAAGCAACCCACACAAGACTCGGTTGTCCGTTCGAAAGTTCATCATCCTCACATATCGGAAACTGGGGCATTTTTTTTAGGGATCACTGCTAGAGGACGCCGATAGACATGGGAAAAGTGTCAGCCAACAAAGTATTCAGCCATAATAATGATTTTGGATAAGACGTTTGCTTTGTTTCACCGCATGTCACTGCTCGACAGACATTTATATATATGCATACTTTCTTATAAGCAAATTATTTTCAACAAACATTTTCATTAGAGTTCAACAGAATTTTTACTGATATGCATACTTGTTATAAACAAATTATTTTCAACAAATGTTTTCATTAATGGCTATCTAATACGGGAAACCAGAGAGGGGTTATAGGTCCGAATCAGCAGGACATGCAAGTATCAAGGCCAAAGCTACAAAGTCAACGCGAATCAACTGCCCCTCCCCTAACTCATAAATTTATTTGAGTACATGTTCTTCAGGTGGAAAGAAGCAGGGAAGCTGCAACATTTATGAGCAAATTCGCAAGGGATCTCCACATCGCAGCTCACCACAATGATCACTTTCCTGTTTGGGGATTGTACAAAGACGTCATGCTAAACTACGGGTTCCCAACCATGTTATGTCCATGCGAAGAACGGTATTTCGACCTTAGGGTCACACTCTGCATTACGTCAATACGACGACATAAATCAGGCGCCCACCTCCTAATGCGGGTATTTTATTTTAAATCAGGCGCCCACCTTCTAATGCGGGTATTTTGTTTAAATCAAGCATCCACCTTCTAATGCGGGTATTTTAAGTTAAATCAGGCGCCCACCTTCTAATGCGGGTATTTTATTTTAAATCAGGCGTTCACCTCCTAATGCGGATATTTTAATTTAACTCAGGCGCCCGCCTCCTAATGCAGGTATTTTAATTTAAGTCAGGCGCCCGCCTCCTAATGCGGGTATTTTATTTTAAATCAGGTGCCCACCTTCTAATGCGGGTATTTTATTTTAAATCAGGCGCCCACCTTCTAATGCGGGTATGTTATTTTAAATCAGGCGCCCACCTCCTAATGCGGGTATGTTATTTTAAATCAGGCGCCCACCTCCTAATGCGGGTATTTTATTTTAAATCAGGCGCCCACCTTCTAATGCGGACATTTTATTTTAAATCAGGCGCCCACCTTCTAATGCGGGTATTTTATTTTAAATCAGGCGCCCACCTTACAAAGTCATATTCTCACATACATATCTTATGCAACAGTTATGCACTAACTTTTATCTTAGCTCTAGTCCACAGGAGTTCGAATCGGCAGGAGCTTTCAGCACAACGTGGAACTATCTCTTACGGCGAACCGAGGCAATTTTGGTCAGCGGCCTACTTCGAACGTCGTCCCGCTCTTTCCCAATATGTTTTCACATCTGCAACCAGTGTCATCATAACTCGACACTGGGGCAATATTTCTTGAATCCGCACCAACTTTTTCAATGTCTTCTCCGTCGAAATTCTATTTCTACCCATGCATCCCTAATCGTCCTTCGAGTCCCGATGATCAGAACAAAATTGGCTACTCAGTCAACTTCTTTGTCCGAAAATTCTTTCATCGTTTCCGGTCAAAGAGGGGCATCTGTTGACACCCAATTTTGTCCCATCTTTTTCAATTTATTTGCAATTTTAAATATTTTTTATATATATGCATATATATATATACATATATATTATTGTTCTCAATATTATTATTATTATTCAATTTTTCTACAACCATTTGCCTTTTTTAAAAAAAAAAAAGTCGTAATCATAATTCCCCTAATATTCTATGTTATGTTATTTTCGCAAAATTGCATCGCATTCCACTTTTTATCAAGCATTAAACATTTCACAAATATTATGTTTTATTATTATCACATCGTTATATCTTATTTTAAATCATTTACATTTTTCTTTCAAAGCATTTTTTATATTAAACCCCTTTTATATTTTAAATCCATAACCCATTTTATATTTTCCCAACCCAAAACATTTTCTACTCAACTCAAAACAATTCAACTCCCCCTCTTTATTTTCGGCCCACCCGCAACAGCCCAAACTCCCTCTTATTTTTAACCCACTTTTCATTTCCCAACCCAAAACAAACAACACCCATTTTCGGTCCAACTCACTCAGCCCAATTTCCCCAAGCCCACTCGACCAAACACCCATTTCCCCTTTAAACCAAAAACCCACAAAAACAAAAATCCCAAAACCCAAACCCCCATTTTTCTGACTCCACCAAACCCCAACCCAAGCCCATACCCACTGCCCAACACCCCTTTTTCGATCCAAACCCATCCCTTTATCCCCTAACCCTAACACCCTACAAAAAAAAAATTCTCTCTCTCTCCCACCAATCGGCCGCAGCCCTACACCCCTACCCCTACGTCGCCGCACCCTACGCCAGACACCACCAATCGCCGGCAGACCGCCGACACCACCAACCTACCCCATCACCTCTCACCGACCCATGCCCCAAGAATTCGCCCAAAATCAGATTTTGTCCCCCCTTTATTTTGAAATTCAATTGCTTTTGTAAGGGGTATGGGGTGTGAACGTTGGGGTGAGTATCTATAAAAAAAAAACCTTTGCTCACTGTTTTAGGGGTCGGATCTTAGGGTTTACAGGTCATTTTTATGTCCGAAAATTTAAGTTTAAGAATCCGAAATCTTCTTAAAGGTTTGCATTGTATTTTGTTTGTGTTGTTCTTCACTATTGGGAAGATTCCGGATTTCAAAAATTCGAAATCTGCTTAAGAGTATTTGTTCTTGCATGTGTTCTTCAACTTAAAGATTCCGAAATATAGGTCGAAATTATTGGTTTTTGGTGTTGAAGAATCTGGAATTTTTGTTATTTTCCCACTATTTTTTTTGGTTCCGGGTTGAGTCACTTCCGGGTCGGGTCCAAAAATTAGAAAATCCGCAGTCTAAAATCAGAATTTCTGAAATCCAAAAATCAGAGTTCTAAATCAGAAAAATCAGCATTCTAAAATAATTTCTCCGAGCGGATCGACGATTCGAAACACGCCTCGGTTCGCTGCCCGGAGAAGGTCAGTAAATACATCTCCTCTTAATTTTACTTTCTACATTTTTGTGCTTTTTTTTGTGTGTTAATTATGTAGTAGTTTAGTTGTTTATGGGCTGTTTGAGTATGATGGATTTGTTAGTCTGTTTAGTTAACTGTTGGTGCTTAGATATGCTTTGTTAGGTTCGTGTTTAATATGATGTGATGTATATGCTGTTTTATTACTTGTCTAGCAAGATTATTATATAGGTTACTTGAATGATCAGTCCGATAAATAAAATGTGATGCTGGTTATTATGATTTGTGGCAGTTAATATCTAGATGTGTGATTATAATTTGTTTCTTGTACATGTCTGAGATTACATAAGTAGTAGTAACATAGGATCATGTCTTGGAGATTGGTTGGTTAACATGTTTACATGCTTTTGTGATTAATGAATAGTCTAGGATAGACTTAGCTTTGAATCTCTACTAGCATGCCTATAAAATGTGTGTATCTTGACCTAAATGACCCTGCATATTTAGAATATTTTTTTAAAGTGGTTGTGTGGTCATTTCTATTTGCCTCTCCTTTACCCCTCCTTTAGTTTTATTAATTATCTGTGCATTTATGTGCTTAAGAATTTGTTTAGATAACTTATTACGTTCACTTTGCTGGCATAGTACTTAACTAAGAGTGGAAATAAATCAAAAGTGGCTTCTGCATATAGCTATGTAAATGATAATCCCATTTAGTTGATTTTATGAATAATATGTGTTCATTAGGGTTGGTCAGGACTTAGTATAGATTTAATATAGGCCTAAAATATCTGTGAGTTACCTGTTTCGATGTAAAACTTGTTTAGTTCATGACATGCCTATCATATACTTACCTTAGTCAATTTAAGCTTAATGTAAGATTAGCGCATATGTTAGCATATGTTTAACTTGCTTTAGGCCTAGTTTGTGTTTCATTTGCTGATTTAGTATAGTGTAGGTTGGGTATGATCCATAATGACTTGTTCATCTTCAATGCTTAAACGTGTGATGACCTTAATCCACTGTTAACCTCTTAGTTAATAATTCGGTCATGCCTATATATGCTATGTTTCATGTCTAGATTATGTATGCCTGCTTTGGTGCTACACGTGATCCTGTTGTGTTCTTATTGTCTGAGGGTTTATGTTTGAAGAATATGATATGATTGCACTTTGATTTAAGTTAGAGGATGTTAAGCTTTAAAGTCTCAAAATGATGTTTATTTACGTCAAAAATGCTATATTGAAGCCATGTTTTCTTAAAATTGTTAATTTTTTTTACCTAGTTTAACACCCATTGGTCGATTTACGATCATGAAATCTGAGTAGCATACTGAGACTTCTCCTTTTCTTTTCCCTCTGTTTTTTTGTTGTTTGCCTTTAATTGAGAGCTTGTGACTCTATGTTGATTAAATAATTACTTTATGTGAAAATCAAATGACCTTGATTCTTTGTTAATGTATAAATTGGTCTTGTCTTTTAGTTCTTGATTAATTATTGACTTCAAAAAAAATAAAATGAAATATGTTACAAATCCTTAGTAGACATGATTCTTATTTGCATACCTACTAAACACATGTACTACTAGATTTGTCTTTTTCGTGTTTGTATCTGAATCAGGAAATCACTGAAACATGCTAGTTAGCTATTATATGTGTTTTAGTACCTTCACATGTTAGCCTGTCCAGCTTGCTTATTTCTATCCAAGTTTTGAGACTGAATACGCTTGTTGTATGTTTCTGGCCTGCTGCTGTCCGTACGAGTCATTGTTGAGGTATTGTGTATTTCTCGTGTATCAAACCGCCCAACAACATATTACTTTTCATGGATTTTTTTCTTCTTAAGTATACATTTTCACGTTCCGTCCACTAATCCCTTTCTTTTCTTCTATTTTTACATGAAATGCATCGAGAGTTATGAAGAGTCTCGTTATGAGACTCATCGTGATCATTGCCGAACGAAGACCCGCATTCACACTCCTTGCATTCTCCAACCTCGGAATTCCAAAACAAATAGGGCAAGATGACATCGTCATCCGCCTTAGTTCCTCTTTTATTATTACTCTTTAATTCCGTTATTTCTATTTTTGGGCATGTAATAATTATTTTAATGTTTGTGTGATTGTTAGGATATTTAGAATAATTAGGCCATGAATGGATAAGTAATAAGGTAGTAGCAAAATTAGAAATCCCCGCTAGTTTATTTATTTTTAGGCTCGTCAGGCATATTTTAAATTTTCAAAACAAATTTTGATCATCTTCTGTTCACTTTATTAATTGTACAACTCAGAATGATTTCCAAAAAAAAAATTTAAAATTACTTCTTTGGCATATAAGTAACTCATTTTTCTCCTTGCTATTAATTGTTCCAAATGCATATTTTCAACTTTACATGTATATTTTTTATACCATACAAATGCATACTTGTACAAAAAAATGCATTCTTTTACTAAATACTTGCCACATCATTTTAACTTTCTATTTTAAAAAAAACATGCATTTTCTTAGTACAATAATTAACCTGAGTTTGACCGGATAACCGCAAGTTAACGGATCTTAAAGGATGCCTAACTGCTTCCCTTTAGGATAATAAAGAACCCTTACCTAGAATCTCATTAGTTTCGCAGACCATTAAAATCGGAGTTTACATTGCAGCATTTAGTTAATATTCAGGTGTCCTAATTCCTCATAAATAATTAGGTGGCGACTCCTTAATCATACCCAGGAATCACCGGACATGTTGTGCTCCGCTTTGACCCGTGTGGTCGAAAAAGGGCGCGACATAGATGACCGTAAGGCCAAGGATCGTCAAATTTCGTTAAGAAATGAAAGAGATATTGATCCACGAAGTGAGGTGTTTGAAGCATGAAAATATGGTGTGGAACAAATATCCATCATCGGTGGGGAAAGGAAGATTTGTTCATTTAATAAGTCTAAAAATGGATAAGGATTTGGGACCCCAAGGGTTAACCCATGTGTTTGAAGGAGGGAGGACCTAGGTGTGCTTGGGTTCGAGACTAAGCCCACACGCGCGCCGCCGCCAGCCCGCCTGTCCCTTCCGGTCCGGGCTCGGGTCTCGGGTCGTGGGCTTGGGCTTCTTCTGATATTATCTTTTTGGACCCAAATTGCTTAATATTTACAGTTGGTTTTGGAGCATTGAATCTCCATTGCTTTGCACATAAATTCGGTCATTTACTTGGCTGAATATAACTTCTCACTAATTGCCATTGCATGGCTATTAAAAGTCATTAGTTGGCTAGTTGAGAAGTCACCCTCCTCACACTATAAATTGAAGCCTTTGGCTCAATTGTTCAGATTAGAGACAGAAAAATCAGAAATCTTCTTCGTACTCTCCAGCATCATTTCGTTACTCTAAGTTCTTCAAAGTAACACTTGAGTTTTCTTTGCTCATTTGTTAAGTTGTTGTTTTATCTTGAGTGACTATTGTCCATAATGTAAAAGTATATATATGGGGCAATCTTGTCTTAAAGACATAGTGTCATCACTCGACCTAACAAAATATCAAAGTGGTTGTAATTTCAGTTTGTTGAAATTTCAGTTTGTTGTAATTTCAGTTTGTTGTAATAGTTAACAGTTACTTACTTCCCGTTTCCTGCAATTGTTGTAACCCACAACTTTACCCTTATTTATGTCTAAGTTATAATCTCTTTTCATTAAATATTTAGTCTATAAAATTCTACCAAAAGTAAAATAGAGAAAAACTAATTAATTTTGTCTTGAACTTCTAAAACGATAAATAATTTGAAACAGAGGGAGTACTTCATATATTCTTCTTTTTTTTCTTCTCCATATATTCAAGAATGGAAGATACCACGTCCCCGGGCATAGCTGGATGACAAAGGAGGGGAACTTAAAATTCAGCTAGAGCCCTGCAGCGTGGGTTTGAACTCTAGTGGGAGCAATTTGCTTTTTTCTGGGGTAGGACCTTGTAGGTGATATCAGTTGCTCTGTTCTCAAACTCTGGTCATTCAGACAGATCCCGCGATTTATTGGTAGTAGTGCTGAGAGACCGAGATTACTATATTTAAGAATAGTCTGGTATAAGCCGGGAAGCTGGATATAAAAAAAATGGAAGATACTTTGCTGAGATACTAATATCAAAGCAGACAAGAAAAAGGCTACTTTCGGTTAGCCTGATCATATGGACCTTCCATGCCTATCATATCTGAAATTTTCCTCACAGTAGTCAAGTCCTGTGGGGCGTGGGTAATGATATGGTAATAATATGGTCTACTAATTAATTAGTCTTCAAATTTTCCTACATTTGCTGCTATTAATGCTCGTAATCATTCACACCCAAAGGTCATAAAAGTAGAAAAACATAATTAACTTTAATTATAAACCGACAATGTAAAGGGCTTCTACAACATCAGTGTAATTTTAACATGCAATATATTTTTCCTACATTTGCTGCTATTAATGCTCATAATCATTCACACCCAAAGGTCATAAAAGTAGAAAAACATAATTAACTTTAATTATAAACCGACAATGTAAGGGGCTTCTACAACATCAGAGTAATTTTAACATGCAATATATTACTCTCTGTTTTAATTTATGAGTTTTATAATTATTATTTGGAAAATCAAATGATATTTTTCTAACTACAATTTTTGTAAATGTTTTGTAAATATTTTAAATTATTTATTAGCGAATATTCTCCGAATATTCTCTGTATATTTTATAATTATGATAGATGTATATTTAAGGTAACTTAGGATTCTAATTGTATTAGGAATCAACCTTTGTAAGGTAAGTTAGGATTCGTACCATATTAGGAATCAACATTTGTACAGCTATATATATTGTGAATAATGAAAGGAATCCCCAAGGGAAACTATTAATTTTTATATAATTTCTAAATATATAAATTGCATTTCAAAATAATTAAGAATGTTTGTTTAAATTTATAACGGACATCAGTTAGTTTGATCCTTAAACTTCGAAACAAGCCACATAAATTGTAGTTACTCCCTCTGGTTCAAAATAAGTGTCCACTTAATCTTTTTATTTTGGTTCAACATAAGTGTCCACTTACAAAATTAAGAAGGAATTAACTTCATATTTTCATATTTTCCCCTATTTACTGAAGACAATTAATAAATAAGTAAAGAGTCTTATTAATTAAAGGTAGTATAGTCAAAATACTTAATTTTTCTAAGAGTTAATATTTTTTTAAAAGATGTAAAAGAAAATGCTACTGACCTTGGGTTCTTTCACTCATCAATCTGATATGTATCCTGCCGGGTCCTTATTCTGAAATTGACAACTAAGTGAATAATTATTTTGAATAGAAGAGAATATTTTTTAAGAATACTTGATAATACAAAAATTCTTTTACAATGTAATAAAAGTTAAAAATCAAACAATAACCTTGCCTAGTGCCCACCCACCCCACCCAATACCGCTTAAAACATAAAAGAAAAACAAAAAGAAGGAGAAAGGAAAAATGCAGACACAACTAGAGATCATAAACCCAATGGCCCCTGAGGTTTATATTATTCATCAATTCTTCTGGGGCCCTTAGTTGCCATCTTTTTCTTTTTTTTTGTCCAAACTTGAACTTATTTTTCTCCTTGTTTTAATATTTCCTTTCTATTCCATCTACCTATAGTTAGATGTAGATTTAATATTTAAAATTTATAAATTTCTATAATTATCTTAAATTAATATTATTATAATAAATAAATCTACAACCAAATATTTATAAATATTCAATAATTTTTTTAATATATATATATAATTTGAAACAAAATTTATGTAAATCCGTAATGGAACTTCTAGATATGCTACTGACCATCTATCTATAGTCTACCACTACTTTATAAGTTCACCCCCTTGCCTCATTTTGAAAAGTCTTTCCTATACTACTCTCCCTTTCATCATTTCCCCTACTTATGCAATATTATAACTAGCCTATTAATTTCCACTTCTCCTCTGAGTTTTCATCATCTTCTTGACCTAAAATAAATGAAATCCATAGATCTTTTTTGTGCTTCTCCGGCTTCCACGGCCATATGTTCAAGCATGGACCAACATAATATGGTCCGTCGTGGCATAAGGCATCAAATTGATCGTAGAATCGAACGATTAGGTGACGTTACTTCAAAAATCAAAACTCCAGTCCCTTGTTCTTCTCATCACCTTCCATTTGATCCCAAAAATTACTACCATCAAAAGGGTCGAAAAAGCTCTAGTAAACCAACTGAACAATTACGTCGAAAAAGCTCAGCTGATATCACTGATTTAGCTTCTCCTCGTCGTGGTTCCTCTAGGTACTTGTTAAGTGATACACCATTCGTAGATTTCTTATCATCAGATTGTACTTCTGGAGATGCAAAAGCTTTGGTTCCTAGTAAACCCTTAAGGGTTATGAGCACGAATGAACGACTCATGTATCGATCTTCATCGACTCGTTCACATGAATCTCCCGTCTATAAACCTTCACCAGCTTACTCAAATGATTTATGTGTGTATAAATCATCAACTCGTTCATGCCCCCGTGAACAGGTTATTTTTATTTACTTCTGCATTTATTTAAAAAAATTATAGTAACAACAACAATAACATACTCAGTAAATTTTGTTGCTTAACAATATAAGTTAGGACTTAACGTACATATATAACAGTTTAAAGATTTTTTTACACGATCAGTGTAGTTGAGCATATTATATATGCCAAATTAGTTACCAATTATGTACACTTATCACAAAAGATTTAGTTATAATTACTTAATAAGTGATCTAATTATGTAAATATATTTTAGATTGAATCGTCCGTGCATAAAATTTAAATTTGTTATTTGCATATTTGACAGGTTGTGGAATTGAGGGTGTCAATCCACTGCAAAGGTTGTGAAGGGAAAGTAAGAAAACATATCTCCAGAATGGAAGGCAAGTTACTATATAGTACTATTAATTATATTATAGTTAGTATAATATTAATTATGGATAAGTTATATATATCCAATTAATTAACAGAAAACGATGCTTTTGGATTAAATTATGCAGGAGTGAAATCAGTTAATATAGATTTGGCTTCAAAGAAAGTAACAGTCATCGGCGATGTGACTCCACTAGGTGTATTAGCAAGTGTTTCTAAGGTGAAAAATGCACAATTTTGGCCATCTCCAGCTACTTCTTCGTTTTCGTCTTCCTCTTCCTCTTCCTCTTCCTCTTCTCCAATGGTCTAAAGAAAGTTAATTACCGATGTACTATTAGTTTTGGGTAATGTGTTGTTTTTTAATTAATGACTAAACGTTTCTAAATTAGTCGTTAATGGTGTATCTCTTACAATGTTATTATATGTGGTGGGCTTGTAAATATTGTGTTATATTACGGTGCTAGCCAAAATTATCTTTTAGTGTTATTTAAGTGTTTATATTAAAAAGAATAGAAAGCTAAAAAGAGTTTGGTTGGTTCTTGTGTTCTGTGATGATAATTTCTTGGAACAAACAGAAACAATCAAGCCTTTGAATATTTTTGGAAATTGGCCACTTTTTTTTCCTTTCTCTTACTTTACTTGTTTACTATAATTTGTAAAACTGATTTTAAGGCTGGCATGTTTGTCTTTAGGAATGTCCTATTGTTTACAACTTTCCAGATCACTCATTTTACTATTGTCGAGCAGTTGAAGAACATTTGACCAGGATAAAGACTCAAAATTTAAAACCACCTGATGAATTTGAAAATTTGAAAAGGGGAAAAAGGAAGTTAAGATTATGTGGTAGTATGAAAGATTATATTTATGGAATTATAATTTTGGACTAATTTTGAGGTGGGATAAAATAATATCAAGTTTGATGGGCTAATGTGGAATATTTATGATTAATTTGGAATTAAATTTACACTTTGTTCGGTTGATGATACAAAATTTATACCTTCAACCAAAAAAGTATAAATATAATCTCAAACTTAATCATGGGTATCCCACCATATCCATAAACCAAACGACAGAGTAAAAGTTGTTTACACAATCAAGTCGAGTAAAAAATAATTGCAGTTGGCTTTATTTAATAATAAGAATTGATAATCTAAAATAAATACTAAATAACCTTTTATAACAAGTTAAATTATATTGATAGTGTTTATTAAAACTGTGTAAAAACATTTTATACTACCAATGAATTTTAACCTCTAATAATAGATTAGTTACTATTATTTTTACCAGATTACTATTAATGCTTATCAAGAATTTGGTATGGTAATTACCTAACAAGTAACATAACTATTGTGCCTCTAACTCAGGAGTAATATGAGAGAGCCAAATGCAACTGGAGATGTTTGACTCTGAGAATTTGATGATGAGCAACATATTATTATTGATAAAAAAAAATTTAAAAAAACGCACGCCATGCCAAATGATGTTTCACGCTTTGAAGAAACATGTCACAATTATAAGGTTTTTAAGCATTGATGAATCCTTTTGGACATGCCCATGATTGTTGTCTCAATGTCTAATGATATGTCACGGTAAAGCTTGAATTTAAAGTCTTTATATATCATGGTCAATTTGAAAGTATATTTATGTCCTAGAGATAATCTGTAATGTACTTTATATATATTTATATTATTATTAATAGAGATTAATATTTTGGCATTTGCAATTATTGAATTATTAATTGATTGTTTGTAATATTCTATAATATGCATCCCTGGAGGTTACGCTGTTATTAATAGTGTGCGATATTAATATTATAACGTAACTCTTAAAATAGCATCGACTAATGATCATCGAGAATGGGATATCGATGATATGTGATAAGTCGATATGTGGTCTGCATCACATTCTTGGAGGATGTAGTATGTCTCACCTACTACGAGTAATGACTACTCGTGATGGACACATGGATACTTTGAAAGTATTGGTATACCCTGCTGATATACTGTTTGTTATACTTGTCTAAAGTATGATCAGTGTGTGGGAGATAGAAGTCATTAGACTTGAGGTCAATACGCGTCTTGTCTACAAAGTAATGTACTTGGATCCCGTCCTAAGCTCAAATGCCTTATAGGTTGAGATACGGCTTGTATTGGGTACATTACAATGTGGATTAAAGGTGGTAGTTGAGCCAAGATTAGGATTCATTCCTCGAATGTATATTCGAGAGAACACTCGAATTCTCAGTGATGTTAGGTTGACTAAGTCGTTGGCTAACGCAATAGACATATTTAGAATATGGTCTAGTTGTCAACTAATATAGATGAGATACAATGATTAAGCCATTTGGATAGACACTTGACAAATCCTAAGCTTGATCGGGTGTGTCGTGAATGAAAGGATTTTATCTTACCACATAAATGTTAAGTTTATTGGATTCACGTATACTTCACATATTGAGTTCGTCTTGCGGCGCCGTCTAGGAGTTCCGCGTAGACCTTAATTTGATTAATGTCGATATGAGAAGGCATGTAGGGTCACACTATGTCGATTGTCCATTTCTACTGCGATCGCAACGTTGCGAGACCTTGAGATATATCAAATGGATGTCAAGACAGTCTTCCTAAATGGTGATTTGGAAGAAGAAATTTATATGGAACAACCCAAGGGGTATGTGGTTCCAGGGCAAGAAAAGAAAGTCTGTCGACTTGTCAAATCTCTGTACGAGCTGAAACAAGCCCTGAAACAATGGCATGAAAAAATTAATAGTACTCTACTATCGAAGGGTTTCTCCATTAATGAATGTGATAAATGTGTCTACACGAAAGGTAACTCTGACTCGTTCGTCATCATATGCTTGTATGTAGACGACATGTTGATCACAGGGAGCAGTCCTAGCTTAATCCTAGAGACTAAGAACATGTTGAAACAATGATTCGACATGAAGGATATAGGTATCACAGATGTCATGTTAGGGATAAAGATCTCTAAGACGTCTAACAGACTGGTCTTATCTCAGTCTCACTACATCGAGGATGTGTTGAGAAAGTTCAAGATGTTTGTCACACCTATGAAGTTACCACTGGATGGAAATTAAAAGCTTAATAAAAATTGTGGTGCACCTGTATTCCAGGAGCAATATGCACCAGTGATTGGGAGTTTGATGTACATAACAAACTGCACCGACCTGATATTTCTTATGCAGTTAACAAGTTGGCTAGGTTTACCCGTAATCCAAGTAATGATCATTGGAAGGCGTTGAATCGGGTATTACTATACCTGAAATAAACTCTAACTTATGGGTTGCATTATTCGAGATATCCAGATGTACTAGAGGGGTACAGTGATGCAAACTGGATATCTGATACAGATAACACCAAGTCTACCAGTGGGTATATATTTGCAATTGGTGGTGGGGTTGTGTCTTGGAAATCCTCTAAGCAAACTTGCATCGCCCGATCCACGATGGAATCAGAGTTTATCATTTTAGACAAAGCAGGAGAAGAAGTTGAGTGGCTTCACAACTTCTTAAAGGATGTCCTTTGTTGGGACAAACCCGTACCTTCGGTAATGATCCACTGCGACAGTCAGTCGGCTCTAGGAAAGGCATGAACTTCTATGTACAACGGCAAATCTCGTCATATTCGACGGAGACATAAGACCATTAAGCAGATAATCACCACGGGTATAATATCCATTGATTACATAAAATCAGAGGATAATATCACAGACCCACTGACAAAGGGCTTACCCAAAGATCAGATGTTCTGCCTGTCTATAAGGACCAATACGGTGGTAACCCAACCTTACTGACTGGAGATCCCAGGAATTAGGTTCAATGGGAAAACTAAGTTGTAAATGTTCAGTTGAGCGCTTCGGTGGAAGCATGAGCACTTCAGATAGTGATTTCTGTAAAGAAACATCAATCCAAAGTCATTCTCGGGATAGACGTTAAGTGCTATCTGCAGTGTGGGTAAAGTTTAAGTTTCCAAAACCTTTAACGATCCTCAACGGTTGAGGTTAGGTTTGGGGAAACTTTTAATGGTTCCTAACACTTGTAAAGTGGGGTATAGTAGAATACCTTGTAGGAGACCACCTATTTAAGTGCGAGGACAGGCCACCTCAAATGAACGCATTTAAGAATCCAAGAAGTGTCCACGGCCACAACGGACAAAACATTACAAAGAACAGAGTAAGAGAAGTTGTTGTGTTGGTACCGTTGACTTGGCTTACACTAAACACTGATGGTTCAAGACATCACATTCACCGCTCAGTAAGTAAGTCCGATGGTATTCAACTATGAAAGGTTCAAAGCTGAAGCTACCTCTCCCGATACAACATCGGTCTGCTGAAAGATTGTTGGAAAAGACACCATGTGAGTGCGCCAAAATCTCTTTCAAAAGGGGATTGTTGGAAATTTAGTAATGTGGAATTAAGTTTATCCCATTATTTATGACTCGAACAGTTGGGGCCCCGCACGTCAGAAACATCGTTTCCACACACGTGCACATGTAATGCCAAGTATCATAAATTTCATTAGTGAAAGAGATATTGGTACGTAAGTGAGACATTTGAGACATAGAATGATAGACGTTTATTGGCCAAAAGACAAGTATTCCACGTTGGTAAACGAAGGAAGAAGTGTAAGATGAAACGAGTTAAAAATTGCTGCGAAGGGCCGCGGCGCAGCCCCGTCGGAGCCGAGGCACCGGAGCGTCGCGGCGCCTCCCAGGGAGCGCCGCAGCGCTAATTGGGTCTTCAGCCACTGGAGCCACGACGCTTTGAAGCATTGAATCTCCATTATTTGGCACATGAATTCAACCATTATTTGACTGAATGTAACCCCTCAATAAGTGTCATTACATGGTTATTGAAGGCCATTAATTGTCTAGTTGAGGGGTCATCTCATTACACTATAAATTGAGGAATTTGGCTCAATTGTTCAACACTTAGAAACATTTACAGAATTTCTGAAATCTTCTTCTTCCTTTCTAGCAAGCTTACTATACTCAAAGTTCTTCAAGAGTAACACTTGATTTTCCTTTGCCCATTTGTCAAGTTGTTGTTGTATCTTGGGAGACTATTGCCCGACAACGTAAAAGGAGATATACGTGGCAACCTTGTCTTAAAGACAGAGTGCCATCACTCGACTCAGCAAATCACACAAGGAGTTTGTTTCGTTCTTAATTCCAGTTTGTTGTAATCTTTAGTTTATCCTTTCTAGCAATTTGTAATATTTACTTACTTCCCGTTTTCTACAATTTTTGTATCCACAGTTTTATCCAAAAATCACTTTGCATATATTTTGTAAATAATGCAATCAAAAGTTGTTTTTTTAACAAATTACTTTGCATGTATTTTTGTGAATAATACAATACAAATATATGTTTCACCCAAAAAATCACCTTGCATATATTTTTATCAATTTCCATACAAATGCATATTTTTTTAACTTTACATGTATTTTTTAATGCCATACAAATGCATACTTGTACAAAATGCGTCCTTTTATTAAATACTTGCAACATCATTTTAACTTTATATTTTTTAAACATGCATTTTCTTAGCATAATAATTAACCTAAGTTTGACCGGATAACCGCAAGTTAGCAGATCTTAAAAGATGCCTAGTCCCTTTCCTTTAGGATAATAAAGAACCCTTACCTAGAATCTCATTAGTTTCGCAGATCATAAAATCGGAGTTATTTTGCAGCATTTAGTTAACATTTAGGTGCCCTAATTCACCTTAGAATAATTAGGTGGCGACTCCTCAAAAAAGCATTTTTAACCAATCCAGAGGGAATCGACCTATCACGTCGCGAGCCGCGGGTTAAAAACGGGCGCGACAATAACCTTTATGTGAGATGATAAATTTCTTTCATTCGCGACACACTCGATCAAGCTTAGGATTTGCCATGTGTCTATCCAAATGGCTTGATCAATTTATCTCATCTATATTAGTCGATAACTAGACCATATTCTAAATATGTCTCTTGCATTGGCCAATGACTTGGTCGACCTAATACCACTGAGAAGTTGAGTGCTCTCTCGAATATCCAATCGAGGAATGAATCATATTCTTGGCTCAACTACCACTTTAGTTTACATCATAATGCACCCAACACAAGTCGTATCTTATCCTACAAGGATTTTAAGCTTAGGACAGGGTCAAAGTATATTACTCAGTAAACAAGGTGCGTAATGACCTCAAGTCAAATGACCTTTATCTCCACACGTTGATAACACTCTAGACATGTATAACAAATAGTTTATCAGCAGTGTATACCAATACTTTTCAAAAGTATTCATGTGCCCATCACTAGTAACTATTACTAGTAGCAGGTGAGACATACTACATTCTCCAAGAATGTGATGCAGAGCACATGTCGACTTGTAACATATCATCGATATCTCATTCTCGATGATCATTAGTTGAGGCTATTTTGAGAGTTACGTTCTATCATTAATATTTCACTCCATTAATGACAACGTAAGCTCAAGGAATGCACATATATAAATAATTGCAAACAATCAAACAATAATTCAATAATTGCAAATGACATAAATATTAATCTTATTAATAATATGAATGTATTCAAGTACATTTGTCCATAATAATGATTATCTCTAGGACATACATACTTTCAGACAATTCACCGTTAAACAAATTAAATGTAAAACAAATATGTTCCAATCATAGTAATAGCTTCAATTCAATCATTTGATAGCGATTTGACCTACCAACTACAGGTTCGAGTGTAGGAATGATATCCAATGCCTGGTACCGTGCTACCCCGCACCTCTCCGTTTTCTCTTTGTCTATATATGCAAATTCCAAATTCCTTTCCTTTCTTAGCATATTCAACGCGATCGTGTATGCAATAAAATTCGATGATAAGACCTCCTAGTTGGATCCAGGTGGTAGTGCAAAAATAATGAAATACCATTGATTTGAAGAAGACAAAGAAGTTTCTCTTCTTTTGATTGGTATGAAGAATGAGCCCTTACATGTTCAGTCATAATCATGGCTTCTTCTTTTGGGGGTTGTCTGTTAGTACAATGTATACTACCAGCAAGGCACCACTTTCTCTGTAACTTTGTTTTCAATTTTGTATTAGGTGGCCTTATTTTGCTTTTTGGGACTTTACCCCTCTTTATATCATCAAGTGATTGAAACATTTGTACAGAAAGTGTGGAATTTTATACTTTTTCCTCTAGTAGTACTGTTTGAATCAAGAAATATTCTGAATAGTTACTTGCGCAGATGGATACATGATGCTTTAGTTTAAATTTGAACTTTTATTATATACTTTTTTTGTCTATTTTAACTTTATTTTCTTGTCTAATTTTTGTAGCAGAGGCGAATCCAAGATTTAAACTTTATGAGTTTAATGTTTAAGGTTTTTGATGTGATATTCACTGTAATTTTTAATATTATGAGTTTAGACCTAGCATCGATCTGTTGAAAACTTAATAAATTTTTACATATAAATTTATACACCATGTCGAAAATACTGAGTTCAAATGAACCTGATGCCACAACTCTAGATCTGCCCCGATCTTTGGTCGGCATGAAAATAAAAAAAGAAAACTCCCTGAAAAAGAAAGGTAGAATTTGGTCCATTCATCAAGGGATTATTATATAAGTAATTAATATGGAGAATTATTTTTGGCTTGGGAGCGGCGCACCATTACTGGCTTAAGATACACATTCATCCAATTAGCCTTCCATGCTTTTTTGACTCTCTTACATGTCTTTGTTGGTTTATTTACTTTAATTTGCTTTCTCTTCTCTTTTTAGTTTTCTTATGGTGTTAGGGCCCGTTTGGTTATAAGTTGGTACGAGGGATTAATCTTTCTATAAAATTCATCATTGTTTGGTTACTATATTAATTGAATCCACATAAATGAGGTACTATAATTTATATGTTATTTTATATAGGATTAAATACGAAACAAGAATATAAGTATTAGCAATATATGAATTAAATCAACTAAAATAACGACAACCCACGCTCTAATCATCAAAACTAATTTTTATTTTCATTAAAGCTATCCAACCACGTTTTTACCTCCTACGGTGATGGAGGTTTAGGCTTAGATACCCTCATGTATATTGCATTACAAAGAGGGGATATAAACCTTATCTCCAATCAAAATACAATTTGATCACAACATACATAATGCCTAAAATGCTGTGTATAATAGATCTTTGCGGTCCGGCCCTTCTCTGGACCCTATGCATGTGGGAACTTAATGCACCGGGCTGACTTTTTTATACGGAACACCTAATATAAGACTTAAAAACACTTTCGGGTTTTGACCAAACACCTCAAAACTTTTTAAAAAGTGCATTGTTAGTGAAAAAGAAAAAAAATTACTTTCTTAAAAGGTCGACCAAACAGGTCATTAACTCTGATTACCTAAGTATTATGATATTGGTAAAATATCATTATCCTAACCATGTAAAGAACTTGTTTTAGATGATTAGCTTAAGAAGATTAAGGTCCATCATCCAAAAATAAGAGCCAGATTAACAGGAAATCCACACTAATGATGATCTTGGAATACAATGATGCTCAAAGTCTCGTTTTATAGACTGATTGATGTGGATTTAACAAGTACTTAAGACTAATTAATTGATTTCAAATGCTTGGCTTTGAAATTTTTAGAAATTGAGAATCAATTGAAAATTGAGATATATTAGAATGATAAGAGTCCTATATAATGACCATTTGACCAAGTGTATATTTTCCCGCACATGTAAAAATTACTACCAACATTTTTTGTACATATTACAATCTGCAAACTCTTTCGTTCTTGATTCCGGTACTCTCTCTCAGTACATTACTATTAGGGTGTGTTCGGTATGAGGGAAATATGTTCTTTAAAAATATTTTTCAGTAAAGTGGATTTCTTTCTTATCTTTTTGTGTTTGGTACGTAAGTAAAATATATTATTCTAAAATAATTTATATAAAATATAAATAAATATTACGGGGGTGCAGGGTGGGAGTGAGGGGTGGGGGTGGGGGTAGGGGGAGGGGGGGTGGGTGGACTGGGGTAGGGTGGGGTTGGGATGTTGGGATGGGGGTGGATGGTGAGGAGTAGGTATAAAGATAAAGTGAGTTCGAGTGTGGGGAGGAGGCAATTAACGTGGAATGCCACTTGTTGATTTATTTTTTCTATTTCCATTAGGGAAGCTATTTTCCTTAATTTTAAGGAATTTATTTTTCTAAAGAAAATGATTTTCAAAAATTTAACCAATCGAACATGAGAAAATTAAAAAATATATTTATACTTTCAGAAAATATTTTCCTCCATATTGAACACCCTTAATCTACCTTCCTTTTCAACTAAGGGTACTGGAGAAACACTCATTAGGGTAAGCATGACCTTCCCTTTTATAAGGGCACTTACATAATGGCAAGAGTGCAATCAACGTAACTAACAAAAAATGATCTTAGTAAAAATAAAAAAAAATTGATATTGTCAAATAGGAACCTCCTAATAGAGGAACTTACAAACTCAACACTGATGGTTCTTCCTTGGGTAATCTTGGGATAGGAGGTATAGGGGGCGTGATTAAGAATAGTAGGGGGACTGTGTTATTGATTTTATGAGGGGAACATCTAACACAATAGACATCCTAACTGTGTTACTAGCTTTTATGCAGGGTTTAAAAATTGTCTCCACTCTCAAAAGAGATAATTACTATTCTAAATATGGACATATAGCTTACATTGCTATTATATCCAAATGCATGTTGTTTCTAAAGAAATTGGAAAATCGGGAGGTAAAGCACAACTACAGATGGCAGAATAACGTTGTTGATCTCCTAGCAAAGGAAGGAGCAAGGTAGAAACTTTTGAAAATATAAAGATTTTGATAGTTCTCCAATATTTGCAAATGAAATGATGTGATAAAACATTTTGGGCGTTTCAACAGGAAATCTAAGAAAGTCTTTGCTCTTAAATTGTTGGAGGCGTAAAATTTTTAAATAGTGGATCTATGATTTATTTTTGGTTGATTAAAAGATATTGAACGTTATAGAAAAAGTACAAAATCTTTATAAAAAAGAATGAAAGAGAGATTGTCTTCTTTTAAACATAAAAATGGTTTAGAACTTGAATTAAACTAATAGAATCTTCATATTGGTAAATACAGTTTCTTACAATAAGATCAAGGTAATGTATAGCAATCAAGTGGCTACCATCTTATTAATTTAAACTAACCAAAGAAATATATTTCTTGATTGTATTCATCAATAATGTATCATATATATAGTAATACAAGAATATTTAAACTAGGTAACTAATCAGCCTAATTACAATAGGAAATATAATTCTACCTAAAATAGGAGACCTAATTACAATAGGATTACAATTCGACCTAAAATAAGAGACATACAATTAATGAAAGAATATTCAGGAAATATTCTATAACACCCCCGCAGTCGAAATGGGAGGTTCACGATCACTGAGACTGGCTCAAAAATTATCAAATACTATGTGCGGAAGTCTTTTGGTGAAGATGTCGGCAATCTGATACCTGGAAGGAACATGAAGGACACGAACTTGATCACGAACCACTTTTTCGCTAACAAAATGAATGTACATCTCAATGTGTTTAGGGCGCTGATGTTGGACATGATTGCTGGAAAGATATATCGCACTAATATTATTGCAGTAGACTAGTGTTGCCTTTTGAATCGGGTAGTGAAGCTCAAGTAGAAGGTTACGGATCTAACAAGACTCAGAGACGATGTTGGCGACACCTATGTACTCTGCTTCGGCACTGGATCGAGATAATGTAGGTTGCCTTTTGGAAGACCAAGACAATAGGTTATCTCCGAGGAAAACGCAGTAACCAGACGTGGAGCGTCGGGTGTCAAGGCATCCACCTTAGTCAGCATCAGAATAAGCAGTGAGACCAGTGAACGAGGACATATATATATGTAATCCGAAGTGAAGTGTACCTTGAACGTATCGTAAAATATGTTTGAGGGCATGCATGCGTGCTTCCGTCGGATTGTGCATGTGTAGGCAGCTTTGTTGCACGACATAGAATATGTCAGGTCTCGTGAATGTGAGGTACTGCAGGGCCCCAACCATGATACGATAGTGAGTCAGGTCTGAACATGGGGGGCCGGAATCAGCGTTGAGCTTGGAATTGGTGTCTACTGGCGTGTGGGATGGTTTACAAGATGTCATGCCTGCACGGTCAAGGATATTTTCGGCGTACTTCTTCTTAAGCAGAAATAGGCCTCCAAAATATCGAGTGACAGAGATGCCCAATAAATAACTCAGGGGGCCCAGATCATTCATAGCGAACTTAGAGGAAATGAGAGACATAATAGACCGACGGAGAACATCAGATGATGTGGTGAGGATGATGTCATCAACATATAATAATAGGTAAGTCATGTATGTACCCTTGTTGTAGATTAACAGGGATTGATCAGATCTGCCGTGTGAAAAACCGATAGATGAGACATAATCGGCGAACCGCTGGTACCATGCTCGATGAGCCTGTTTCAGTCCATAGAGCGATTTTTGCAACAAATATACATAATCCGATGAATAGGATCCCTGAAACTCATAAGTTGATGCATATATACCATTTTATGAAGATCCCTATGTAAGAAGGCATTCTTGACATCAAACTGATGAATGAGCCAAGACTTGGATAGAGCAATGTTGAGGATGGTCCGGATGGTTGCAGGCTTTACGATCGGGCTGAACGTCTCATCACAGTCCACTCCCACTTGTTGAGACCTGACATCACCTACAAGACGAGCCTTGTACCTCTAAAAAAACCCATTAGATTTACTTTTATGTCTAAAAATCCACATAGAATGAATAATGTTAGCATCAGGTAGACGGGGTACTCGGTCCCACATCTTATTATCAATAAGAGGATTATATTCGTCAATCATTGCGGCTTTCCAATTAGGGTCGTACAAGGCATCATTCGGATTTCGAGGGACATGGGAAGGGAAACGAAACGGATAGGTTAAACAGTCGTTTAGGTTTATGAATTCCGTGCATGGAACAGATTTCCATGGTCCGAGAGCGTGTCTCAGAATGCGGGATGGGAGGGGGGTGTGCCACATGACTGCCGAGAAGAGGAGAAAGGGCAAGGGTGGTGGGACCGGCTGGCTAATGCTCGGTTTGCCGAGAGGTGGTTGCGAAATCACCTTGAGTCAGGCTGTTCCAGGCCACCCTCGATAGAACCGGGTGGGCAGTGTGTCTGGGACTATTCGAGATGGGGGCGGGTGCCGGGGTCTGGGACGATGGACTATGTAAATTATGAATTAGAAGAGGGTTCAAACCATCATCTAGGAAGTCGTAGGAATGTCGAGATGGCAAGTTTAGGGAGGCAAAGGGGAATTGAGACTCATCAAATAAGACATGACG
Source organism: Anisodus acutangulus (assembly GCA_029783415.1). Classification (NCBI taxonomy): domain Eukaryota; kingdom Viridiplantae; phylum Streptophyta; class Magnoliopsida; order Solanales; family Solanaceae; genus Anisodus; species Anisodus acutangulus. The sequence continues at coordinate 27,577,920 of CM056493.1, forward strand.
TGAAATAATAATTTTACGGCTTGACAAGTCATAGAACAAGTAATCACGATGATTGGCGGGGTAACCCAGAAACACACACGGGGAAGACCGGGGTTGGAGTTTGTGAGTGGTCGGATGGAGAGGATAACAGAGACATCCAAAGATGCGCAAGTGTTGTTAGGAGGGGTTCCGACGAAACATAACTTGAGTGGGCGACCGTTGAGCTATAGACTTGTTTGAGATTATGTTTAGGAGATAGGTGGCCATGGAGAGTGCGTAATGCCAGAATTTATGGGAAATTGAGGCGTGAGCAAGTAGGGCACGAATTAGGTTGTTTATGGTTCAGATTTTCCGTTCGGCCTTACCATTTTGGGAGGAGGTGTGAGGGCAGGAAAAATGAAAGGTAAGACTGTTATAGGAGCAAAACTGCTTGAATTGATTATTATTGAATTCTCTGTCATTGCAAACATTTAATGCTCTTTTCAAATTGTGTTTTTACGAGAGCACTAAATGAGGAGAAAACGGGGTAGACCTGAGATTTATTGCCAATTGGAAAAGCCATAGAAAGTTGGAATAATCGTCCAAAAATAACACATAATATATATGGCCAGCCATACTTAAAATAGGGGACATCCACAAATCACTATGTATGATATCAAAAGGTAGTAAAGTACAATTTGAGGATGCGGAAAATGGCAATTTAACATGTTTCCCAAAAATGCAGAATTCATATATAGGAGTCCTAGAAATATGATTGTAATTAATAAAATTATTTTTTCTAAGGGAGCGTAAAACAGAATCTCCTGGATGTCCTAATCTAGAGTGTCATACGGAAGACGAAAGAGCAACAAAGGTTGATGGAACTGAGGATGGATTGTTGACGGCGTTTGAAATAGGGTAGAGATCTCAGGTGCTGTCACATCTCATTATTCGTCTCCATATCGTAGAATCCTTCACAGAAAAACCAAAAGGATCAAATTCAAGGGAAACATTATTATCAGTTGTGAAACGTCGCACAAAGATTAGATTTTTAATGAGTTTAGGGGCATGAAGGAAATTCTTTAAGATTAGAGGTGGATGTGGTGGGGATAAAGATGAATGACCAAAACTGCAAATGGGAATGCCTTGTCCACTACCAACAATAATATTCTAATTTAAATTACTCAAATTGTAATAAAAAGATAGAGTACCTTGTGATGCCGTCGTGTGAGATGTGGCGCATGTGTCCATATACCAATTTTCATCTAGACCGTTGAGTGGAATTGTGTTCATAGCTGCCTTAATGTCAGTCAGTGCATAAGTTGAGGGTGGGGGGCATGTGCTGTGTAGGCCCGTTGGGGACGTGGGTCGAGTATGCCAGGGTGGACTTGTCGGTTCATAGGTGGAGTCCACAAGGATATCAGATACGGGCTAGGAGGAGAGGCCCATGACAGTGGGGCCCACGCGGCCTACGGCGGAGGATGCTACCACTGCCGCAGTCGATGTTGGCTGTTTCCTGCGGGTGGGGACTGCCCTTCCCACCACCATTGTTGCTGGAATTCCTTCCACCACGGCCCTTGTCGGACTGCCTGCTCCGGCGGTTGTTGCGGATGGATGCGGGCTGTTGCAGGTCCTCAGACCGGCGGTTCTGGTTGCCGGAGTTGGAGGCCCTGCCGTCGGTAGAGGACCCGATAGTGGTGGTGAGGGTGGCGTCGGCAATGCTGGCCTGAGTGGTGCTGCATTTTATTTTTTGAATTTCCTCAAGAATAAGCTTCGAATGAGCCTCATAAAATGGAGGTAACAACGTGCATTGCTGAAGGATGGTGGCAACGCCGTCATAGGATTCGTTCAAGCCTATAAGAAGATGCATGATCAATCGATGATTAGTGACCGGTGCGCCGACGTTGGAGAGTTGGTCGGCAAACATCTTGAGTTCTTGACAATATGCAGATATGTTTGAGAAATCGTCCTGATAAACGTCTTTGAACTGATTTTCAAGGTATAACGCTTGTTGAGTTTTGTTGTCATGGAAAATAATTTTCAAACGTTCCCACGTTTGGCGGGCAATGGCATCGGTCTCAATGATGGTGTGCAACAGATCATTAGAGATTGTGTCGTATATCCACTGGAGGACGACTGCGTCCAAACGAGACTAGAGTGCATCATCAGAAGTCGAAGCCAAGGATAGGTCTGTGGACTTCGGTGTAGGAGGAATGATGTGGTCGACAACTTCGTAAACACGATAATGGATCTTAAAATTCTCCGCCCACGAGGATAGGTAAACTCATTGAAAACTCAAGCCATCCGGCAATAAATTCAAAAGTCAAGTCCACAATGCCGCTTATTATTTGGAATAGAGGATAGGTAAACTCATTGAAAAACTCAAGCCATCACTCGATAATGATATTATGCAGAGCATCCTGTTTGAATTAATTTGATTTACACTTCACTAATCACGTTGGCAGGATTTACAGAACGATTAGAGACCTGCAATGACACATTCAAAATACTATAGCTAAGCTACATAATACTAAAGTTAAGCTAAATTCATATGCCTTGCCAATAAACAAGGCCAGCAGCCTTGCTTTACATCAAGAGAAAGATCCAAAAACGAGAGTTGCTTAGAGATGAAGGTCCTCAGGCATTGCATCTATATTCTAACAACTGTGAGATTCTCCTTAAATTGAAAATTGTAAAACCATAAAAGACATCATTGAAGACTTTTTCAATTAACTAATGAACATACAATCATTGCTTGGCATAAGATCTGTTTATTAATTTTTTTTATTTTACAGAGTAAATTGCTTCTATGAAATGAAAAATGTTCTTTAGAAGCAATTCAATCACAAGTAGATATCCTTGGAATAATAGCGTCCATAGGGTCATACCCGTTGCAACAACCATTGATCAATTCAAGCTGAAAAACAATAGTGTAATTAAAAGATTTTGTGTGGTACATACTATGAACTCTTGCTTAATTTTTTGGGTTTTGTTATAACTGAAATAATTTTATTGAAAGACCAAGAGGTAAATAATATGTATAAGAGAGATATTTCCGACACCTATTTAAAGCTTAAGAAGTTGATTAAGTCCAGCAGATCTCTAATTCTTTACAATAGTTTTCCTTCCAGAAGTATAAGCATATATTGAAGATATATGTATTTACAACAGTGATATACTCGTCTTGTCTATAAAGTGTTAGAAATTTACTAATGTGGAATTAAGTATATCCCATTATTTATGACGCAAATAATTGGGGCCCCGCACGTCGAAAACGTCGTTTCCACACACGTGTACACGTAGTGCCAAGTATCGCAAATTTCATTAGTGAAAGAGATATTGGTACGTAAGTAATACGTTTGAGACATAGAATTATGAACGGTTATTGGCCAAATGACAATGTATTCCACTTTGGTAAAAGAAGGAAGAAGTGTACGAAGTGTAAGATGAAGCGAGTCGGAAATCGCCGCGGAGCCGCGAAGGGCCGCGCCGCAGCCCCGTCAGAGCCGAGGCGCCGAAGCACCGCAGCGCCTCCCAGGCAGCGTCACGGCGCTAATTGGGTGGCGATCACAAGCCGGCGCTTGAGGAGCGGTGCCGCGGACGAGAAGTTGGAAAGTTCTGACCTTTGGGCTGGTTTTGGAGCATTGATTCTCCATTACTTGACACATGAATTCAACCATTATTTGGCTGAATGTAACCTCTCAATTAAGTGTCATTACATGGCTATTGAAGGCCATTAGTTGGCTAGTTGAGGGGTCTTCTCCTTACACTATAAATTGAGGCCTTTGGCTCAATTGAAGAACACTACTCAACACTTAAAAAATACTCCAGATTTTCTGAATTCATCTCCTTCCTATCTAGCAAAGTTATTATACTCAAAGTTCTTCAAGAGTAACACTTGACTTTCCTTTGCTCATTTGTTAAGTTGTTGTTGTATCTTGGGAGATTATTTCCCAACACCGTAAAAGGAGATATACGGGGCAATCTTGTCTTAAAGACAGAGTGCCATCACTCGACTCAGCAAATCACCAAGCATTTTGTTAAGTTCTTGATTTCCAGTTTATTGTAATATTTAGTTTATCCTTTCTTACAAGTTGTAATAGTTACTTACTTCCCGTTCCCTGCAATAATTGTATCCCAACAATTTTAAGATAAGATTTTATTGTAAGTACCTAGAAAGATGACTGGAAGAGAACAAATTGCTTCTGATTCTGCTGATGTTGCTACTCAAGGCAATCCCTCTGCCCTCCCCACTGCTCAAGGCATACCAAATGTCTTTCCGGTTGCTCAAGGCTCATCCAACGCCTTTACTGCCGCTTAAGGGAACGTTGTCGTTCCTCCACCCGCTGGATTCCACCATGAACGCCCTAAAAAGTTTATGGGCTCAAACTTCAAGAGATGGCAACATAATATGCTATTATATCTGACTGTTATGGGAATGACACATTTCCTAACAGAAGATCCTCCACATGCTGGAGATGAAATTGACCCTTCGCCTTCTGAAACGGCTGAAGGGGGCCTAGGTATCCATGTCATTAATGGCATGAAGATGGTTCTTGATGCATGGCGTCATAGTGATTTCATGTATAAGAATTACATATTGAATTGCTTTTCAGACCCTCTCTATACGGTGTATTGCACCGTAGGCACTGCCAAAGAGATGTGGGAGAAACTGCAAAAGAAGTACAACGCACAAGATGCAGGTACTAAGAAATTCATCGTTGGGAAATTTCTGAAATTTCAAATAGTGGATAGTAAAACAGTGATGTCCCAAGTCCAGGAATTCCAAATGATTCTACATCACCTAGATTTGGAAGGTATGAAACCAAATGAGTAGTTTTTGGTTGCATCACTGATTGAAAAGTTACGTCCTTCATGGAATGAGTTTATGAGTTACTTAAAACTCAAGACAAGGGAGATGACCTTTGAAGAACTTATTATCAAACTCCAAATTCAGGAAGATAATAAGAAGGCCTTGCCTAGGGGTAAACAACCCGCTAAGGCAAAGGCAAATCTGGCTGATGCCAAAGGGAACCCAAGCAAGAAGCCTAAGTTCCAGAAAGATGGCAAGACCCAAGCGGCGGAGAAGTTCAAAGGAAACTGTCACCACTATGGGAAACCTGGTCATATGATCAAGAATTGTCGCAAGCTCAAGACTGAGCAATAAGAGAAGGCCAAGGCTAAGGCAAGGCTCATGTTAACGTTGTCAAGGACCAGTTTCTGGACGACATGATTGAGGAGTTCTCAGCGGTGGTGCTAGAAGCAAACCTGGTTGAGAATCCTATGCAACGGTGGATAGACATAGGTGCTACAAGACACATCTGTTCCTCTGACGTGCTGGGGGTAGGAAAGGTAGTCATGAAGATGACTTCTGGAAAGGAGCTCACTCTGAAGGAGGTGATGCATGTTCCTAAGATTAGAAGAAATTTAATTTTAGGTCATTTATTAGTTAATGTTGGTTTTAGGCTAGTGTTTGAGTCCAGTAAATTTGTAATCACTAAGAATGGAACGTTTGTGGGAAGAGAATTCATCTGTGAAGGCCTCTTCAAAGTTAACGCCATGTCTGTATTACGTACAAGCAATAATATTGAAGTTTCTTCTTACTTGATTGATTTCTCTAATTTATGGCATCATAGATTAAGACATGTCAACTACAAGTCCATCCAAAGGTTGGTAAAGTTGGAGTTGTTGCCGTCTATCGACGTAAACCCTCAACATAAGTGTGAGGTGTGCATAGAGGCAAAACTCACAAAGCTTTCTTTTTGATCCGTCGAAAGGAATACCGCTCCTATAGAACTTATTCACACAGATATATGGGATTTAAAGTTTGCACAAACTAGAGGGGGGAACAAGTACTTTGTGACATTCATTGATGATAGCACAAGGTATTGTTACATTTACTTGTTGAAAAGTAAGGATGAAGCCTTTGAAGTGTTTCGACGTTACAAAGCAAAAGTTGAGAACCAACTAAGCATACGGAATAAATCCATTCGTAGCGATAGAGGGGGAGAATATATAGCGCCATTTGAGGAATATTGTGTCGAATCGGGCATTGTTTATCAAACAACGGCTCCATTCTTACCTCAGTCGAACGGTGTGGCAGAACGTAAGAACCGCACATTGAAGGAAATAATGAATACCTTGCTCATCAATTCCGATCTTCCCGAAAACATGTAGGGAGAAGTCGTCCTTACCTCTAATACGATTCTTAACAGAGTCCCACATAAGGGTAAGGACAAAACTCCATATGAATCATAGAAGGGAAAGAAACTCACCTATAAATATTTAAAGGTGTGGGGTTGTTTGGCAAAGGTCGAAGTACCCAAACCAAAGTAGGTCAAGATTGGGCCTAAGACTGTAGATTGCATTTTCATCGGATATGCAAATAACAGTAGTGCTTATCGCTTCTTAGTGCATCAGTCAGATATTCCAGATATCAACGGGGGTACAATCATGGAATCAAGGAATGCTCAATTCTTTGAATATACCTTTCCTAGAAAGGAAAAAGACATAACCTCTCGCAAACGAAGGTATGAACAAAGCTCTCAGAAACCGGGAGTCGTTGACGGCCCGGATCTAGATGGTTCAGATCTAGTGGACCTCGAAGTGGCTGAATATTCAGAATCTAGTGTTACAGATTCTCAGAACTTGGAGACTCCAAAGATGGAACCAAAGCGAAGTAAAAGGGCCAGGAAGGATAAATCTTTCGGTCCTGACTTTGTAGCTTATATGATTGATGACGAACCAAGGACAGCTGCAGAAGCATTATCAACTCCAGAGGCACCGCTCTAGAAAGAAGCTATTGAGAGTGAAATAGACTTCATCCTGCATAACCATACTTGGGAGTTGGTTGATCTTCCTCCGAGAAATAAACTGTTGGGTTGTAAGTGGATACTCAAATGGAAGTATAAAGTAGATAGGTCTATAGATAAGTACAAGGCCAGGTTGGTAGTCAAGGGCTATCAGCAAAAGGAAGGCCTTGACTACTTTGACACGTACTCCCTAGTGTCTAAGATGACGTCCATACGGGTATTCATTGCGATCGCAGCGTTGCGTGATCTTGAGATACATCAAATGAATGTAAAGACAATCTTCCTAAATGGTGATTTAGAAGAAGAAATTTATATGGACCAACCCGATGGGTATGTGGTTCAAGGGCAAGAGAAGAAAGTCTGTCGGCTTGTCAAATCTCTGTACGGGCTGAAACAAGCCCCGAAGCAATGGCACAAAAAATTTGATAGTACTCTACTATCGAAAGGTTTCGCCATTAATGAGTATGACAAATGTGTCTACATGAAAGGTAACTCTGACTCGTTTGTTATGATATGCATGTATGTAGACGACATGTTGATCACAAGGAGCAGTCCTAGCATAATTCTAGAGACTAAGAACATTATGAAACAATGCTTCGACATGATGGATATGGGTATCACATATGTCATCTTATGGATAAAGATCTCTAAGACATCTGAAGGAATGGTCTTATCTCAGTCTCACTACATCGAGAATGTGTTAAGAAAGTTTGGGATGTTTGACAGTTCGCGTATAAAGGCTAACTTACAGGTTGCATTATTCGAGATATCCAGCTGTACTAAAGGGGTACAGTGATGTAAACTGGATATTTGATATTGAGAACACCAAGTCCACCAGTGGGTATGTATTTACAATTGGTGGTGGAGCTGTGTCTTAGAAATCCCCTAAGCAAACTTGCATCGCCCGATCCACGATGGAATCGGAGTTTATCGTTTTAGACAAAGAAGGAGAAGAAGCTGAGTGGCTTCACGACTTCTTAGAGAATGTTCCTTGTTGGATCAAATCCGTACCTTCTGTAATGATCCACTGCGACAACCAGTCGGCTCTAGAAAGGGCACAAAATTCTATGTACAACGGAAAGTCTCATCATATTCGATGGACACATAAGACTGTTAGGCAACTGATCACCACGCGTATAATATCCATTAATTACATAAAATCAAAGGATAACATAGCAGACCCACTGACAAAGGGCTTACCGAAGGATCAGATGTTCTACCTGTCTAGGGGAATGAGCTTAAAACCCAAGGTATAAGGATCAGTACGGTGGAAACCCAACCTTACTGACTGGAGAACCCAGGAATTAGGTTCAATGGGAAAACTAAGTTGTAAAGGTTCAGTTGATTGCTTCGGTGGAAGCATGAGCACTTCGGATAATGATTTTGTGAAGAAACACCAAATCCAAAGTCGTTCCCGCGATAGACAATAAGTACTATCTATAGTGTGGGTAAAGGTTAAGTTTCCAAAACCTTTAATGATCCTCGCCGGTTGAGGTTAGGTTTGGGGAAAATTTTAATGGTTTCTAACACTTGTAAAGTGGGGTATAGCAAGATACCTTGTAGGAGACCACCTATTTAAGTGCGAGGACATGCCGCCTCAAATGAACGCACTTAAGAATCCAAGAAGTGTCCACGGCCACAACGGACAAAACATTACGAAGAACTGAGTAAATGAAGTTGTTGTGTTGGTACCATTGACTTGGCTTACACTAAACACTGACGGATCAAGACATCACGTTCACCACGCAGTAAGTAAGTCCGATGGTATTCAACTATGGAAGGTTCAAAGCGTATGCTATATATCCAGATGCAACATCGGTCCGCTGAAAGATTGCTGGGAAAGGCACCATGTGCGTGCGCCAAAATCTCTTTCAAGAGGGGATTGTTGGAAATTTACTAATGTGGAATTAAGTATATCCCATTATTTATGACTCAAATAATTGGGGCCCCGCACGTCGGAAACGTCGTTTTCACACACGTTGTGCCAAGTATCACAAATTTCATTAGTGAAAGAGATATTGGTACGTGTGTAATACGTTTGAGACATATAATTATGGACGATTATTGGTCAAATGACAATGTATTCCACTTTGGTAAAAGAAGGAAGAAGTGTAAGATGAAACGAGTCAGAAATCGCCGCGGAGCCGTGAAGGGCCACGTCAGAGCCGAGGCGCCGGAGCGCCGCGGCGCTAATTCACAGAGCCGCGTCTCTTCGAAGGCAGATTGCTGCGACGGGAAGTTGGAATGTTCTGAGCTTTGGGCTGGTTTTGGAGCATTGATTCTCCATTACTTGACACATGAATTCAGCCATTATTTGGCTGAATGTTACCTCTCAATTAAGTGTCATTACATGGCTATTGAATGCCATTAGTTGCCTAGTTGAGGGGTCTTCTCCTTACACTATAAATTGAGGCCTTTGGCTCAATTGAAGAACACTACTCAACACTTAGAAAATACTCCAGATTTTCTGAATTCATCTTCTTCATCTCTAGTAAAGTTACTATACTCAAAGTTCTTCAAGAGTAACACTTGAGTTTTCTTTGCTCATTTGTTAAGTTGATGTTGTATCTTGGGAGACTATTGCCCAACACCGTAAAAGGAGATACGGGGAAATCTTGTCTTAAAGACAGAGTGTCATCACTCGATTCATCAAATCACCAAGCATTTTGTTAAGTTCTTGATTTCCAGTTTATTGTAATATTTAGTTTATCCTTTCTTACAAGTTGTAATAGTTACTTACTTCGCGTTCCCTGCAACAATTGTATCTCAACATAAAGCACATACGATTTCACTCTAGCCAAATAATCTAGGTTATACATAGAGGAATGAAAAATCAGATTTTTCTTCTTTTTGTTCATATTCCGTCCCTTTAGGAAATGTCTATAAATATCCAGGCGTAATTCACCTTACTCCAAAATTATTCAAGAACATGCTTCAAATTTTGCGAAGTCTGACTATAATGTAGTAGTGAATGGTTAGGAGATTTTAATGAACCTTCACCTAAAAATCATCTGTTACACAATAAATATCCTCTTCTTTGCAAGTTGTCTGGAGTTAAACATGCACCATAAGCGGTAATTTACCCTGAGCAATTTTTATAGGAGCTCTCACTTTCAAAATATCTTCCAAGGCTATACATCTTCAGTAGTATTATTTTGTTGAAGCAAAGTAAAATAGCAACATTTAACGGAAGAAACACCGTTCTTACTTCGTGTTCATATAATGCCATCTTATTTACATCTATCCGATGAACTAATTTTATTTTTTATAATATCAACTTTGCCAATTTTCCAATCAAAGTTTCTTCTAAGATCAAATTGTCAGTTATCTCTATCGTAACATTATGCAATTAAGCGATTCATTTCCATGGAATATTACACAAATCAGAATACAACTTCATCATGCAACATCTTATACTATTTAATTATTTGTCTAAAATTTTAATCTTCTTTCACTGACCACTTTGAGTTTGCGATGTGTCATAAATTTCTCCCATAGATTTTTGATTGATTTTCACAAAGCAACACCATGTGGCGACACTGATTTAGAGCACCAATGATACAATTTACCATTTTTATATCAGTGATATTTTTTCAAAGTTTATTTGTGCTATCATTGTATCTCCAGAGCCACTTGATCAACATACTCTTGTTAAGAATTGTTAAATTTTTTATTCTCATACCTCCACATTTTTTCTCCATAATCATATAGGACTACTTAACTAGATGTATCTCTTTCTTTCAGTGTTGCCTTTCATAGAAAATTATTGGAAATTTACTAATGTGGAATTAAGTTTATCCCATTATTTATGACTCGAACAATTGGGCCCCGCACGTCGGAAATATCGTTTCCACACACGTGCAATCTTAGTGCCAAGTATCGTAAATTTCGTTAATGAAAGAGATATTGGTAAGTAAGTGAAATGTTTGAGAAATAGAATGATGGATGGTTATTGGATGAATAACAAGTGTTTCACATTGGTAAACGAATGAAGGATTGTGCGAGGCGTAAGATGGAACGGGTCGGAAAGGGCCGCGGAGCCAAGAAGGACCACGGCGCCGACTGGACTGGGCCGCGGCGCCCCGCCCCCCTGTAGCGCCACGGCGCTAATTCACATTTTAGCTTCTGGAGCCGCGGCGCTAAATGGTGCAGCGCCGCGGCGCTAAATGCTGCAGCGCCGCGGCGCTTCCCAGGCCGTGTTTGCTCAGCGGTTGTCCAAAAGTTTGGCTGATTATGGAGAGGTTTTGGAGCATTAACTTGACAGTTTTTCCTCCATAACTTAGCCATTATTTGGCTGCATTAGTTGGTGGTTTAAAGGGCCAATACATGGCATTTAAATGACCATTACATGGGCACTTGAAGGGACCATCTTGCACCCCTATAAATTGAGACTTTGGCTCAATTCTAGAGATGAACATATATGCACATATGAACAGAAAAACAAGTTCACAACACCACAAAGAGATCAGATTTTCCTGATAGCAATTCTTCTCTTAGCAATCTTCATTATTCGTGTTCTTCGCTGAGATCATTTGTGTAGGCTTTGCACACTTGATAGTTTATTGTTTCATCTTGGGAGACTATTGTCCACACTTTCGTAAAGCCTATATACGGGGGCAATCTTGTCTTAAAGATAGAGAGCTATCTCTCGACTCAGCCGGTGGTATTGTGTTTATTTAATTGGTTGCTAAGTGATTCAGGTGTTAACTTATCAGACGAAGGACTCTAGCCGTTCGTCTTCTCAACGGATCTACAAGCCACAAGTGCAACAGTTCATGTTCTTGTATTTTCGAATACAAGTTCCATATTTGAAGTTTCAATTCAAGATCAAGATATTGACAACTTGTTGTTGTCCTCGTTGTTGTTTATCATTTCGATCACTGTAATAATTATTTACTATTCCCGTTGTTGCTTTACATATTCCAACAATTTTAAGATAAGATTTGTATTAGCGATTCGAAAGATGTTGGTCGACAAGTGTGTGACCAAATCTGGCTGTGGTTTTCTTTTTGAAAATAGTTCGGTTGACAGTTCTACTAATAGTTCAAACACTGTCTCTGTCAACAACCGTGCTTTCAAGATTGGTCCTAGTTATGGTTCTCTCTTTGACGACAGTTACAAGTTTGTATTCTATCAAAGGTGGGATCTCTGGATCTGATGCTGAGCTTCAAGATACTGCTGATAGTCATGCTAGTACGGCTAAAGATCAAGGACAAGTTGGTGTCACCGCTCCCGAGGGTGGTGGAAACAAGCGCTCATGAGAGACTGAGGATGTCAACTGGGACAAGAAGAGAAGATTGAAGATGATGTTCAGTCATATAGCAAAAGACATATATTTGTCCCAGAGAAATAATCCAAATTATGGTAAGGAGGATGTGGACACTCAGTCTAACTAAAGTGGGCCAGAATCCAAAAGGTCTAAGTTAATTATCCTTCCTTATCTATAATGTGTTTATTTAATATCTGAATAAAAGTGTGTAAAGCAGGGCTGAGAATATGAAAGTCTTTTCATTAAAAACTTATATTCCCTACACTATAAAATCAGATATTAAATCTCTTTCCTTTCCGGTTAAAGATTGGACTATTGTAAATAAAACTTAAAAGATCCATTCTTTTAAGTGTATTTATTAAAAATGTGTAAAGTATGTTTGCACATACGAATGATAGAGATCCACTAACTGTGCGAAAACTGTTACCACTCTTAAGTAAACACCAAGAATTGTTTGGGCACTAATCTCAAGGGAAGAAGACTAAAATATAATGATTTATCTTAAGACGTTGAACCTGTCACACTACTTAACAGAAGATCCTTCATTTGATAGGATAATATTGGACACTTAGTCGTACAAAGCCTACCGGCGACTGGAGTGGGCCAGAATTCATTTGATAGGATGATATTAGACACTCAGTTGTACAAAGCCTACGGGCGACTGGAGTGGGGCCATAATTCATTTGATAGGAAAATTAATGGACACCTAGTGAGGTGGGCCAGAATTTCCAAGTCTTTAATGATCTGAAGGCCAAAAGAAAGACAGAAGAGTAATGGATGCCTAGTGAGGTGGGCTAGAGTTTCTAGGTCTTAAATGATCTGAAGGCAAAAAGAAAGGCAGAAAAGAAATTGGACACTCAGTCTGCCAAAGCAACTGGAGTGTGCCTGAGTATCCAGATCACATATGATCCGGTTACGCCCTAACCACGGGCAAGAGGTTGTTCATGTGAAGCAACACCACTTCTAAAATAGAAGGGGTTGGAGAGGTTGTCCTCAATAGGACTTCAGGGAATGAGATCACTCTTAAAGGAGGTGATACATGTCCCAAACTTGATTTAAGGAACGTTGTTGGTCAAGCTGGTTTGATACTAGTCCAACAGGTCTGTAATAATTATGAATGGTACAAAATATCTGTAGCTAAATGAATGATATATTTGTAATCTGTGCATCTATGCCATCATAGATTAAGACACGTCAAATAGAAAGTCATTCAAAAGCTAACAAAGTTGAGATTGTTGCCTTCTGTCGATATAAACCCTCAAAATGAATGTGAGGTAGGCAAAGAGGCAAAATCACCTTTCCAAGTTCCGTCAAAGGAATAGCGAAAGAAGCACCGTTCCTCTAGAACTTAGTCATACCTATATGGGTGATTTGAAGTTTGTACAAAATAAAGGGGGGAGACAAGTACTGTGTGACCTTCATTGACGATGGTGCAACGTATTGCATTCTTTGTGTGTTGAAAAACAAAGATGAAGTTATTGAAGCGGATAAGCGCTACAAAGCAGAAGTTGAAAATCAACTAAGCCTGCGGATTAAGGAATTCGTAGTGATAGAAGGGGAGAATGTGAAGCATCGTTCATCAAACGACTGTTCATTTCTCACCTCAGTCTAACGGTTTTAGCCAAGCGCAAAGTCGTACGCCCAAAATATGTGGGGAAAGGCGATCCTTACCGCTAATGTGATTCTCAACAAAACTACACATAAGGATAAGGATAACTCTCCGTGTGAAACATGGAAAAGATCTCACATACAATTGTTGTGATGTGGGGTGGCTTGATAGAGGTTGGAATACTGAAACAGGTCTAGTTGGACCTAAGACTGTAAATTGCATATCCACTGGATCTGCAAATAACAGTAGTGTTTATCGCCTCTTGGTGTCAAAGAATGCTTAATTCTTTAAGGATAACTTTCCTTTAGAAAGAAAAAGAAGTAATTGCTCGAGGTTAACACGAATCCGCGGGGGCCTGGCTGTCCGGAACTAGACATTCCATATCTACAGGACTCGAAAGTTGCTGACTATCCGAAACTTAATATTCCAGATCTACAAAACTCAGGGATTCTAGATGTTGAACCGAGATGGAGCAAAGAGGGGAAAAAGACTTGTTCCAGGACTTCTAGCTTGTATGGTTGAGAATGAACCATGGACAATTAACAAATAATTGTCATCTCCAAAAGCACTGCTTTGGAAAGAAGCTACAAAGAGAGAAATAGATTCCATCATATAGAACCATACTTGTGCAATGGTTTATATTCCTCTGGAAAAAGAACCTCTGGTTGTAAAAGTGCATACTCAAAAGTGAGTACAAAGTAGATGGATCTACTGACAAGTATAAGGCCTCGTCTACTTGTACATGTGCTCCCCTGTGAATAACTTAACATCCAGGGCCATTGCAGTCTTGCATGACATGTATGTTGAAACAGCCTTCCTAACTGGAGAGTTGGAAGGGGAGGATCATAGTTGGTTTGTTGGACTGTTGGGCTTCTTCCTGAACTTTCATTTTGGTCCCTAAAATGTTTACATTTTGGTCCTGGAAGTTTCAGATAAAACAGAAATAATGAATCTAACAACAGAAATATTGACTCTGAAGTTAGAAAGACAACAGTTGGGAAAACCAATAGTCTGAAAGTGAAAGTCATATTGAAATGAAAATATCGATATGAAAGACGTGGGTATCACAAATGACATCTTAGGAATTGATATTTCTAAGACATCTAACGGACTGGTCTAACTCTAAACTCAGTTGTGACAGTCTCGTTGAAGATACTAATGGATATGAATCATAGAACTGATTTGAATCATGGTAATACAAGGAGTGATATGTGCAGGTCACATGTAGTTCAATGTATTGTACACACTACAACTGACCTGGTAACGGCCTACAAAGCAGATCAGTTGAACTAAGGTTCACTCGTGATTCTGGAAATGATCGATAGAAGGCGTTAAGTCGGATATGACTATATCTGAAATATTCGCTTATCTAGGGATTATGGTATTCTGGATGTCCAGCGGTTCTAGGAGAACACAATGATGCAAATTGGATATCAGATATGAAGAACACCAAATCCACAAGTAAATGTGTATGGTGGGTCTTGGAAAATCCTCTAAGCAAACTTGCAATAAGGAAGTTGAGTAACTTCACGACTCCTTAGAGGACGTCCAATATTGGGAGAAACATGTGCCTTCAGCAGTTATACACTGTGGCTAGTCGGTCGGCTTCAGGAAGGGCACGGATGACGACGTCTGAACATATCTGTCGGAGACATAACACCGTATGGCAATTGATAATCATGGGTGTCACTTCCTTAATTACTAATCAAAGGATATAGCGGACTCTTTAACTAAGGGACTACCCGAAGATCAAGAGTTCTGCCTGTCTAGGGGAATGCGCCTAAAACCCAAACAATACGAACCTTTGCGGTGGTAACCTAACCATACTTACTGGAGATCCCAAGAATATGGTTCAATGGGAAAACTAAGCTGCAAAAGGTTCAATTGAGCACTTCGGTGGAAGAAAGAGCACTTCGGATGATGATTTTTGTAAAGAAACATGAATCCAAAGCCGTTCCCATGATAGACATTAAAGTGCTACCTACATGGTGGGTAAAGGTTAAGCTTCCAAACCTTTAACGATCCTCAAACGGTTGAGGTTAAGGTTGATGAAACTTTTAATCATTCCTAACACTTGTGAAGTGTGGTATAACATGATACCTTGTAGGAGGTCACCTATTTAAGTGCGAGGACAGGCCGCCTCAGATGAACGTACTTAAGAATCCAAGTGTGTCCACGACCACAACGGACATAACAAAAGAAGAAACGTTTAAAGGGGAGGTATTGTGTTGGTACCGTTGTCTTGGCTTACATTAAACACAGACGGTTCAAGACATCACATTCACTGCGCAGTAAGTAAGTCCGATGGTATTCAACTACGGAAGGTTCAAAGCGGAAACTACCTCTCCTGATGCAATATCTTTTTGCTGAAAGATTGCACCTTGTATGTGCGCCAAAATCTCTTTCAAGAGGAGATTGTTGGAAATTTACTAATGTGGAATTAAGTTTATCTCATTATTTATGACTCAAATAATTGGGCCCCACATGTCGGAAATATCATTTTCACACACGTGCAATCTTAGTGCCAAGTATCGTAAATTTCGTTAATGAAAGAGATATTGGTACGTAAGTGAAATATTTGAGACATAGAATGATGGATGGTTATTGGATGAATAACAAGTGTTCCACGTTGGTAAATGAAGGAAGGATTGTGTGAGGTGTAAAATGGAATGGGTCGAAAAGGGCCGCGGAGCCGAGAAGGGCCGCGGCGCCGACCGGACTGGGCCGCGGTGCCAAAGCGCCATGCGAGGTGTAAGATGAAATGGGTCGGAAAGGGCCACGGAGCCGAGAAGGGCCGCGACGCCTACCGGACTAGGTCGCGACGCTAATTAACATTTTAGCTTTTGGAGCCGCGGCGCCGCGGCGCTAAATGCTGCAGCGCCGCGGCGCTTCCCAGACAGTGTTTGCTCGACGGTAGTCCAAAAGTTTGGCTAATTATGGAGAGGTTTT
This sequence comes from Anisodus acutangulus, assembly GCA_029783415.1. NCBI lineage: Eukaryota > Viridiplantae > Streptophyta > Magnoliopsida > Solanales > Solanaceae > Anisodus > Anisodus acutangulus. Next base: position 27,594,517 of record CM056493.1, read on the forward strand.
GGAGCATTAACTTGGCAGTTTTTCCTCCATAACTTAGCCATTATTTGGCTGCATTAGTTGGTGGTTTAAAGGGCCATTACATGGCATTTAAATGACCATATGGGCACTTGAAGGGACCATCTTGCACACCTATAAATTGAGGCTTTGGCTCAATTCTAGAGATGAACATATATGCACATATGAATAGAAAAACAAGTTCACAACACCACAAAGAGATCAGATTTTCCTGATAGCAATCCTTCTCTTAGCAATCTTCATTATTTGTGTTCTTCGCTGAGATCATTTGTGTAGGCTTTGCACACTTGATAGTTTGTTGTTTTATCTTGGAAGACTATTGTCCACACTTCCGTAAAGCCTATATACGGGGGCAATCTTGTCTTAAAGATAGAGAGTTATCTCTTGACTCAGCCGGTGGTCTTGTGTTTATTTAATTATATGCTAAGTGTTTCAGGTGTTAACTTATCAGACGAAGGACTCTAACCGTTCATTTTCTCAGCGGATCTACAAGCCACAAGTGCAGCAGTTCATGTTCTTGTAATTTCAAATACAAGTTCTTTATTTAAAGTTTCAATTCAAGATCAAGATATTGACAACTTGTTCTTGTCCTCATTGTTGTTTATCCTTTCGATCACTGTAATAATTATTTACTATTCCCGTTGTTTGCTTTACGTATTCTAACAAAAATCATGTCTAATCTTATTCAATTTTTTTGTCAACACTAGTTGGTATTGGGATTAGTGACATCAAATGTAAAGGTATATATACATCAAGTATACTATGACACAAAGTAAATCTGTCACTCACCTTTAAAATTCTTCACCTTTAAACTGCTAGGAATGAGGCTATGTGACTTCACAATTCTAAGATCTTAAAGAGTCATATGCTCCATAACTCATGTTCCATAAACCTTATATTTTGGATAGGTATTTTGTTTAGACAAAAGTGATTTGAGGAAGGTTCATACGTGTTAAACAAGGTAATATACCCATGATATATACTTGATATACATAGTGTATACCACGGGTACCGAATGAAGAGGCCCAGCGTCGGCAGTGGCTGAGGCCAAGTCACGGGTATTGCTATCAAGCCCATCATGGGCTGTGGCTATCAATGTATATTAGGAAAGTATATTTTGTGTATATTGTAGTGTATTTGTTACCTAAATTAGGATATACACTTACCATAATTGTATAGTTAGAATTATGGTAGAATAAGGTTTTAGGAATAGAATAGGAATATGATTCTCCTATTTTGTAACTTGTATATACCTTACAATTAATGAAAATAATCAAAGGGCTTATTTCTTTAATGGTATCAAGAGACTAGATCTAAACAAAAGCTTTCTCTCCCAACTTTTGAACACTCTCTCGGCCGAAACCCCCCCTCGGGTTTCTCTCCCAAATTTCGTCTTCCGCTCTAAAAAATCTCTCTTAAATTTCCCCTCCTTCTTTGTTCTTTCAATATGTCTAAGAACAATTATCATCCTGCCCTCATAGTTTCTAACGTCAAGAACAATATCCATATTGTGCTTGAGATGGAAAACGTCCAATATGCGACGTGGGCAGAATTGTTTAAAATTCACGCTATCTCCCATCAAGTTATCCATCACATAATTCCTCCCGCTACACGTCTTCCCGCGGAGGATCCTCAGTTATGGATTACGCTTGATGCTACCGTTCTCCAGTGGATCTATTCCACTATTTCGGTTGACCTTTTACAGACGATTATTGAGCCGAATACCACGACTATGGCTACCTGGAATAGATTGCGTGACATATTCCAAGATAACCAACATTCACGTGTCGTCACACTCGAGCAGGAATTCTCTCTAGTTCGCATGGAAGAATTTCCAAACGTATCTGCATATTGCAAGAAACTCAAGGAGTTGGCGGATCAACTTCGTAATGTTGGCGCACCTGTAACAAATAATTGTCTAGTTCTACAATTGGTTGTCGGCCTTTCGGAGGCCTATAATGGCGTTGGAACTCTCCTTCGTCAAAACAACCCTCTTCCCGCCTTTTATCAAGCCCACTCCATGCTTACTTTGGAAAAAGTCAGTTTGGCTAAAAAGGCGGCTACCGGAGCAAGCTCCGTTGTCATGATGGCGTCCTCCCCAAGTTCTTTAGATTTTATTAATAATTCGGGCCAAAACCGTACTCATGGTGGCGGAAAAAATAATCGCAAGAATAATAACAAAAATTGCGGGGGCAAACGGGTGGTTCCGGCGGTCAACAAGCAGGCAGTGGGCCCCGTCCAGTGAACAATGGCCCACCACCCTACTGGTCCCAGCAATGGGGTCTATGGCAGTGGGGCTGGGGCAGTGGGACGTGGGCTAGCAGCCCCTACGCTCCAGCAGCTCCCGGTGGCGTAACAATCAACAGTGGCGGCCCACTGGCCACTGGCCTAGTAACGCCAGTTCCAGCAGCTAAGGCCCGGTTCAGACCAGTCCTGGAATACTTGGGCCCCGACCTCCGCAAGCTCACCACGCAGCAGGCCCCACTCTGACCGATATCGAGGCCATGATGCACACATTAGGTTTGACTCAACCGGACCCAAATTGGTATATAGACACCGGTGCCACTACCCACATGACTTCCGATTCAGGTACTCTCTCATCTTATTCTAATTTGAGCAACCCTAGGGTATAATTATTGGTAATGACAACTCTATTCCAATTCAGGGTTATGGTAAGAAAACGTTGTCTCCCCCCAATCCACCCCTTATCTTGAAAAATACTTTACATGCCCCCAAATTGATTAAAAACTTAGTGTATGTCCGAAAGTTCACCACTGACAATTCCATTTCTGTTGAATTTGATCCTTTTGGTTTCTCTGTGAAGGATTTCAAGACGGGGAGTCATCTCATGAGGTGTGATAGTAGGGGGGATCTTTATCCTATCATGCCCGGTTTCAGTCCATCGAGTCAAGCTTTGCCATCAGTCTTTGCAGCCATTTCTCCTTCCTTGTGGCATGCTCGCCTTGGTCATCTGGGATCCTCTATTTTATCAGCTTTAGATAAAAATAGTTTTATTTCTTATAAGGGTACGAGTCGTACACCAATTTATCAATCTTGTTAAAAAGGGAAAATTATTAAGCTGCCATTTGTAGACTCCAATTCTCATACATCAATGCCATTTGATATTATTCATAGCGACCTATGGACGTCTCCTGTTCTCAGTTCATTAGGTCATCGATATTATGTTCTCTTTTTATATGATTATTCTAAATTTTTGTGGACGTTTCCAATTGCAAATAAATCTCAAGTGTTTTCGGTCTTCATAAAATTTAGAGCGTTCATTCGTACCCAATTCTAAAGAGAAATAAAAAATATTCAATGTGATAATGGGAAAGAGTATGACAATAGGAAGTTTTGGGAGTTCTGTGCTAATAATGGGATCAATTTTTATTTTTCGTGTCCTCATACATCTTCACAAAATGGAAAAGTCGAACGCAAAATTCATTCCATAAATAACATTGTCCGAACTCTCTTAATTCATGCTTCCATACCCCATATTTTTTGGCATCATGCTCTACAAATGGCCACATATCTCCTTAACATAATTCCTTCCAAAGGTCTGACATATTCTTCCCCTCTCCAAGTCTTATATAATAAGAACCTTTCTTATTCTCATCTTCGGGTTTTTGGGTGCTTATGTTATCCGTTATTCCCGTCCACCGCGATTAACAAACTTTAGGCCCGGTCTACTCCGTGTGTGTTTTTGGGTTATCCGTCTAATCATCGTGGTTACAAATGCTTTGTTTTATCCTTCAAGAAAATCATAATTAACCGCCATGTAATTTTTGATGAAACCCAATTTCCATTTACTAAAGTTCATACTCCCGAGCCTAGTTCGTATAATTTTTTGGATGATGGTATATTCCCGTATATTACTCACCATTTTTGGACATATCCCGCACCCAAAATTCTCCAGCGGGCCCACTGCCCGCTGGCCCCACTGTCCCGTCATAGTTTCCAGTTACTAGATCAGTCCCAGCGATTGGGCCAGTCCAGCCCAATTCTAGAACTGGTCCAGTGGTTGCTCCAGATTGCCGATTTGGGCCAAGAGCCCATCTTCACGCCATCCGTCCGAGCCCAAAGAAATTTCCAAAATTCACTCAATTCTTCTTCGAGTTATAGTCCGGTCACTCGTAGTCAGCGGGGTATTTTTACACCTAAAAGACATTTTAATTTACATTCTAATGTCTCTAAATCCCCCTTGCCACGTAATCCTATGTCCGCCTTAAACGACCCGAATTGGAAAATTGCTATGACTGATGAATATAATGCTCTTATTGATAATAAGACGTGGGAGTTGGTGCCCCGTCTATCTGGTATTAATGTTATCAGGTCTATGTGGAATTTTGCTCATAAGGAGAATTCAGATGGGTCATTTGCTCGACATAAGGCGTGGCTTGTGGGTGATGGTAAGACTCAGCATGTTGGGATAGATTGTGGTGAGACATTTAGTCCGGTGGTCAAACCGGCTACCATTCGCACTGTGCTTAGCTTGGCTCTTTCAAAGGCATGGCCTATTCATCAATTGGATGTCAAGAATGCTTTCCTACATAGTGATCTCAAGAAAATAGTATATATGCATCAACCGTTGGGATTAGGGATCCCAAACGTTCTCATCATGTCTGTTTATTGAAGAAGTCCTTATATGGACTTAAGTAGTCTCCACGGGCCTGGTATACAAGGTTTGCTGACTTTGTATCGACTATTGGGTTCACTCACAGTAGGTCAGATAATTCCCTGTTCATCTACCGTCGTGGTTCGTCCTTGGCCTACATTCTATTGTATGTGGATACTATCATTTTGACTGCCTCTTCCGATGCATTATGCCAGTCTATCATGGCCATGCTCAGCTCTGAGTTTGCTATGAAAGACTTAGGATCCTTGAGTTACTTTTTGGGGATTGCCGTCAATCGTCACTCAGATAGTTTGTTTTTGTCTCAACGAAAGTATGCAGCTGAGATCATTGAGAGAGAAGGGATGTCCTCCTGTAAGTCCACTTCTACTTCAGTTGATGCTAAGCCCAAGCTTGGGGCCGCGGCCGGCGTCCCTTACGAGGATCTGACCCGCTATCGCAGTCTTGCAGGGGCCCTCCAGTATCTTACCTTTACCAGACCGAATATTACGTATGCTGTTCAGCATGTATGTTTATTCATGCATGATCCCAGAGTTGAGCACATGAATGCAATCAAACGCATCATTCGGTATATTCAGGGGACACTGGACTATGATTTGCATCTACACTTGTCTCATACACAAATGCTGATTGGGGTAGTTGTCCCGACACCAGACGGTCGACGTCTGGCTACTGTATGTTCATTGGCAACAACTTGGTCTCTTGATCGGCAAAGCGTCAGGCAACTCTATCACGCTCAAGTTCAGAGGCTGAATATCGAGGGGTAGCGAATGTGGTCTCCGAATCATGTTAGCTACGTAATTTGCTTTTGGAGCTTTATTGTCCCATTCAGAAGGCAACCTTGGTATATTGCGATAACATTAGTGCCATCTACCTTGCAGGTAACCCGGTTCAGCACCAACGCACTAAAGCATATCGAAATGGACATTCACTTTGTCCGTGAAAAGGTTGCTAGGGGTCACGTTCGCGTATGTCATGTCCCGTCTCGTTATCAAGTTGCATACATCTTTACAAAGGGTCTACCCGCGGTCCATTTTGAAGATTTTAGGGACAGTCTCAGCATTCGAAGACCGCCCTCTATGACTGCGGGTGTGTTAAAGGTAATATACCCATCTTATACACTTGATATACATAGTGTATACCACGGGTACCGAATGAAGAGGCCCAGCGTCGGCAGTGGCTGAGGCTCAGTCACGGGTATTGCTATCAAGCCCATCACGGGAAATGGCTATCAATGTATATTAGGAAAGTATATTTTGTGTATATTGTAGTGTATTTGTTATCTAAATTAGGATATACACTTACCATAATTGTATAGTTAGAATTATGGTAGAATACGGTTTTAGGAATAGGATTCTCCTATTTTGTAACTTGTATATATACCTTACAATTAATGAAAATAATCAAGGATTATTTCTTTCCATACGTAAATATAATAATGACTATTTTTTTGTTAGATCCCTAACAAGTTAGACTCATTAATCAATTATGATTTTCATTAACTTTCATATAAAAGAAGGGGGCTATTCTTTCCATTTTATATCCAAATATTTTCTCATATTTCCTTTGCATTTTGTTGTGTATCTGTTACGTTGTAGAATGCATTAAACTAAATATAGTAATCAATATTTTTCTTTGATGAGTAAGCTTTAGCAAAATACAAAATTCTGAACATAAACTTGTTTGCATCAGGAATGTAATGTAAGATCGTAATAAAAGGACTAACTCAAACACATTATAATAACACTTTTAGTTCTAATTTTTCAATGTCATTGCCAACAAAAGATTATCTTGAACGCTTGCATGGTATTAAAACTGGATTTTCTGAAAGGTAAATGCATATTCATTGTAACTTACCTATTCTGCTCTGGGATTTCTCACAACCACAGACGTTCTCCCGTACGAATGATGATATTGAGGTTAAATTATTTAATTTAGTATAAAAATATGTGTCCAGCATTACACATACTTATCACTTAATTTAATCTAAGTAATATTTTCTCACTTTAATTTTCAACTAATAAGGTTAAATTGTTTAGTTTGGTCCCTTTTCTCCATTAACGCCATTTCATAGTGGAGGGAATGAATCGGGAATGAGTTAAATGTAGGGTTTTGTTGGGTACAAAGCATATAAGTAAGGCACAACGAAAGTTTAAAAGTTTTTTTTCTTACTTACCCCAACAATAATTCTGGTATGGTTATACAACAATGGAACTTGTAACATAAAACATTTACTTACAAGTTAGAATATCTGGAATCTTTTTCTACTGTGAGGTGCACACGTGGTTGCCCTTCCGATTGCAAGCTCCAAACTTCAATGTATTTCTCCTTCGGAAAGCTAGGAAATCCGGCAGAGGTTCGAGAGTGTTTGATTCTAAGTCTCTAAGGCTTAGAAAGTTTTTCAGAAATTGGTATATTATAATGAAAATGAATGCCTCTATTTATAGTTGAAAATTAGGTCAAAAAACCGGATTAGGTTTGACCTTGGGCCTGGCCCAAAATCGACGCAGAGGTGCCGCGGCCCTAGGGTATGTGCGTCGCGGCCCTGGAGTATGGGCGCCGCGGTGCTCGACGTGCAGTTGCACTGCCTCGATTTAATCTCCGTGCATTCATAATTAAATCCAAAATCCAATTTTGACTTAATTAATGTAATCATTATTCATTTAAATATCTCGACTCCAAATCGAACATTTTAATTACTCTCTCAATACATCCTTAGATCGAAACGGACAATCGACATAGTGTGACCCTACATGCCTTCTCATATTGACATTAATCAAATTGAGGTCTACGCGGAACTCCTAGACGGCGCCGGAAGACGAACTCAATATGTGAAGTATGTTTACGCGAATCCAGTAAACTTAACCTTTATGCGGTAAGATAAAATCCTTTCATTCACGACACACCCGATCAAGCTTAAGATTTGTCAAGTGTCTATCCAAATGGCTTAATCATTGTATATCGTCTATATTAGTCGACGACTAGACCATATTCTAAATATGTTTATTGCGTTGGCCAACGACTTAGTCAACCTAATATCACTGAGAATCCGAGTGTTCTCTCGAACATACATCCGAGGAATGAATCCTAATCTTGGCTCAACTACCAACTTCAACCCACATCGTAATGTACCCAATACAAGTCGTATCTCAACCTACAAGGCATTTGAGCTTAGGACGGGATCAAAGTACATTACTTTGTAGATAAGGCGCGTATTGACCTCAAGTCTAAGGACTTCTATCTCCCACACGCTGATCATACGTTATACAAGTATAACAAACAATATATCAACAGGGTATACCAATACTTCCAAAGTATCCATGTGTCCATCACGAGTAACCATTACTCGTAGCAGGTGAGCCATACTACATCCTCTAAGGATGTGATGCAGACCACATGTCGACTTATCATATATCATCGATATCCCATTCTCGATGATCATTAGTCGAGGCTATTTTAAGAGTTACGCTCTATCATAAAATATCTCACTTTATTAATGACAACGTAAGCTCAAGGGATGCACGTTAATGAATAATTACAAACAATCAAATAATAATTCAATAATTGCAACTGCCAAAATATTAATCTCCATTAATAATAATATGAATGTGTATAAAGTATATTTGTTCTAATACAGATTGTATCTATGACATAAATATACTTTCATTAAACGGGTGCATTCTAAATGAATCGGGTATTTAAAATTGGGGGTGGATCATTTAATTCTAATCTTACCACGTGTCCCTGTGTCAAAATTAGGAACAAATTTATGCTAAAGTATAATTGGAGCAGTTTATTTGGATCGAAAGTATACTAGGAGGGGTATATTTGAACCAAAAATATATTTCAACTATTTTTAGTAGTACAGGGGTATATTGACCCTTTTTCATAATTTTTTATGTCAATTAAAATTATCGCAACCAATTTGTATGCTGATTCGAGGTTAGGGTTGTAGATGCTCTAAGATTTTACTTCTTATGCCAAAACATGTTTCCTTAGCATTTATTTTTTATTTTTTTCATATGTGCCGTAGAAAATTAAATAATTATTGCTTATCAGTGATTATTTTAGATTGGTTTTAGTTGAAGAAACTTGAAGAATATCATTGCTAGCTTTTATTGAGTGTATGTAAGAAGACAAAGTTGATATACTGATTTGAAGATTTCAGTTGAATCTAACAAGTGAAAACTATTAGAACTGGTACTAGAAGACCGAATATTAAAATGTAAAATCAATTGGAGTTGATTTAGAATAAATTGGATAAATAAAAATGTGTAGCTGAAATTTCTACACAACAAGTTATGATAATTATTAAGATTTTGACCACAAATTTCAACGAATTGTCAGGTTTTCAACCACAACAGCTTAAACGATCATGGTGATCCACAAATGTTATTAAGGCAAGTCTCGTGATTGAAGTCCTGGAGATTTGTCAGAATTTATGATCAAAATCGTAACGATCACCATAACTTATTGTTAAGGTACAATATTGCCCAATATCAAATAAAAATTTCCACCTATCCGCTAGTATTTAACTTTAGATTCAGCTAAAATTGTTATTATTGCAGAACTTTTCTATCGTGGCCAAAAATTAAACGGCGTCACCCGAAAATCCTACAACAACAACATACCCAGTGAAGTCCTACAACGTGGGGTCTGAGGAGAGTAGAGTGTACGCAGACCTTACCTCTACCTTGATAGGTAGAGCGACTATTTTAGAGAAACACTCGGCACAAGACAAAGCATAAGCATAAGCAAAGCAAAACAAACGGTTAGATACGGACAAGAAATTTAAAGCAGTATGAAAATGCTGGTATCAAATGCGAATAAGTCATGCTTGCGCATTCTGAAAAAGAAGCAGTAACTAATGCAAATACATAAGATAAATAAAATACACTAAAAAATACATAAAAATAGAAATAAAACGCTATTATAAAGCAATACTGCGTCTACTAGTATGATAGATTATTTCACCCGAAAATCCTATTTGTGCAAATCAGCCGTTCCGCAAAAGCAAAGCCCAACAAATTTTTTCCATAAGGTACCGAACACTCTACAAGCCCATACACTTCTTTGCACGTACGAAATTTGGCATGCTTCTGTTCTCCTATCAGCTGCACATTAGGGTTTCTGAGGTTTAACATCGCCGTTGGCTTCTTAGCACTTCACAGAGAGAGATAGAAAGAGAGAGACGCAATGGGTAAGTGAAACCATAATTATTTTTGCTAAATCTTTCATGTAATGTGTTGTAACTATTTTATCATCTTTTGTTTTTGTTGTTGTAATAGCAAGAATCAAAGTTCATGAGCTGAGGAATAAATCCAAGACAGATCTTTTAGCTCAATTGAAAGATCTGAAAGCAGAACTTTCTCTCCTTCGCGTTGCTAAGGTCACTGGTGGTGCCCCTAACAAGCTCTCCAAGATGTAAACTTTCCAACCCATTTGCTTTACATACATGTCTATACAACCAACAACAACATATCCAGTGGGGTCTAGGGAGGTTATATACGCAGACCTTAGTCCTACTTTGGGATTCGATAGACTACATGTCTATACAACCCATTTGTTAAAAACAAATTAAAATACTTAGGGGTCGTTTGATTCGCAGACTAAGTTATACCGGGATAAAATAACACCAAGTTTGATGGGATAAGGTGAGATATCCAGGATAAATTTATACACCTTCCATCAAACAAATTATAAATTTAATCTCAAACTTAATCGTGTGACATCTCACCTTATCCCAGGAACCAAACGACCCCTTAGGAATTTACTTAAAGTAACGGGTTTTTATGGGGGAGACTAATGTTGTGAATTTCATGTGGGGTTGATGATGCAGTAAGGTGGTGAGGTTGTCAATAGCACAAGTGTTGACAGTGATATCACAGAAGCAGAAGTCAGCACTGAGAGAAGCGTATAAGAACAAGAAATATTTGCCCCTTGACCTCCGTCCCAAGAAGACTAGAGCCATTCGTAAACGTCTTACTAAGCATCAGGTATTTTGAATCTTTTTCATTTTTATCATTATGTTTCTTTGATTTTCTAATGGGGTATGTGAAGGAGCTGATCTTAGTGATTTTTTACTAATTTCCGTCGTTGTCTTAGTAAACTGGGTGCTGTGTTTTGGTGAATTAATATATGTTGTTCTACTCTTTGGCCTTTCAAATATTTAAAAAAAAGTGCAGCCTGGTGCACTAAGCTCCCGCTATGCGCGGTGTACGGGGAAGGGCCGGACCACAAGTCTATTGTACACATCCTTACCCCTCATTTTTACAAGAGACTGTTTCCACGGCTAAGGCCTTTCAAATGGGTAATGAAGGGATAATTTAAGTCCATTTTGTTCATTGATGTATGCATATGTGTCGGTTCAAAAAATGAAATGGTTTACTGATCTAGAAGCCCGCTAACAGGTTCATGCAAATCCATTAACTTTTGCCTGGACCCCATATATATATATATATAATGTTTAGAAATCTACTACTAAATATTTATAAATATTTGACTGTGAACTTAGTTATTGTTATAGTATTAACTTAGGTTGCTGTAGGAATCCATAAACTTCAAATCCTGAATCCACCTCTAATATTGATATTCTATGATGCATCTAAGTGTTTAGTGTTATTAGAGATCTTCGTCTTCAGGAAGGATTTTTTTCTTCCACATCAGTGTTTCGCGAGTTATCTAATGGATATGACAAATGGGGAAATAAACAAATTCATTTTGTTTCCTAAGTGGTTGTATATGATTTTGAATAGTATCCATTCCATCCTCCCGACTTGTCGTCCTTCATGTTTATGTGTCTTGGGTCATTTTCCTTTGTGATACTCTGCAGCTTCTTTGGATTAGGGGAAAGAATAGGGAAAGAGGAAATACTAAGTAGAGATAGACCTTTTTCCCCCTAGTACATAGAGAATTAAGAGAATGCAATGATGCTAGTTGATACCGATGCTTACACATTTTTCATGATAAAATTATTGGAGACCAGTCACAGTTTGTATGCTAGTATAGGAAAAAAACAAGTTGTGACATATTCTGCAATCTGTTCCGCTGATTTTGGGGAGAAAAGAGGTGGGGGGAAATGCCTCATTGAACATGCACGTCGAAAGAGCTTAGAAACTAGTGTAGAAGGGAATGAATCTTCATTCTCTTACAGTCCTACCCTCTACCTTCTCCAATGACATTTTGTTTTTCTTTTCTAATATCAATTTGGTGAGTTAAAGAGTAAGAAAGAAGAAAACGTGACAGTACAAAGGTACCAAAGGGGGGTGAAGTGAAAAAAAATACAGCTATCGGCTTTTGGTACCAATTGTGTGAAGCGAAGGGAAGAGAAAGAAATAAACTGTAGAAAATACAGGTACTCTCTAATAACAAAATGTGACCAGGTAAACTTTGGTTACTATTGGATGAGTTGAAGGAAAAGAGCAGAGTGAATCACTACTTCAGGTCTAAATAATTAGTACTATCTCCACTAAGTTTTCCCTGCCATTTTGCCCATTTCTCGATGATATTTCTTTCATTTCCAATATGAGAAATGCAATTCCATGGAAATATTTTTGTTTTCCTCCGAAAATTTACGTCCCAAGCTAGTCTGCAGTAATTTATTTTCCGTTTGGCCTTTAATTTTCATTTTTGGATGTGATAAATATTGTTAGACATAACATAAGTGTTTCTTTCAGCATTTTTGCTTGCTACCTAGCAATAGGATCGTCATCACACCCACAAAATTGCCTAAGATATGGCGTGCTCATTTTACATTGCTCGTTTATTGTGATGAAATGATTGAAATTTGCATCAGAATTAGAGTCATGAATTGCGCTGAACGAGTATTTCCTTCATTGTTGTAATAAGATTACGTTCTAGTAGAATGGGAGAAGAAATTGATATTTTTAGTGGAACTTCGAGTTTGAAATTTCAATGCAAAAAATTGAGTTTGAGAAGAAGCGTGCTTGTTATTATTTGTTAGTTGGCACCTTAAGTTTATACCTGGACTAGGAAAATAAGTGAATAAAGTTTACGAGAAACAAAAAGAAAAAAGATATAGGTAAATTTCATAATTATTTATTTGAATTAATTAGTTTAGATTCATGACTTTTTTTAACGAAATGAGCTTAAAGTGTAAAGTTCAATGATTAAAATTTTAATAAAGAAGTATACAAAGTATCTAAAATTATTTATAAAATCTATATATTGTATATGTGAAATTATAAATTTTGTGTATACTATAATTTATCGGTTCAGTTTGGTTTTTTCTTTGGTTTGTTTTTAGTAAAACCAAATCATATATTATCGTTTTTTAAAAATTTAAAACCAAATCAAACCAAAACCAAACAATGATCTGTTTATTTAATCGGTTTGGTTTGGTTTGGTTTGGTTTGGATCTATTTTTAACCAAACCCTGAACACCCTTACATTGCACCGGTCAATACTGAAGGTTTTTGGTGTTCCTCGACACAAACATAAAATAAATCATTAGTCAATATTAGTATCCTACTCATGAATCCCTCAGATTTCTTAGAAATCCAAATTAAGACTACAAAGAAACTAAATAATTAAAAATACCCTTCTAAAATAAAAGTCAAGCTTCCCCTCTCTAGAATTAGTATCCCAAAATAGAATTTATTAGAGTTTGGATTGTTTTCTCAAGAAATAAGAGTATTACTACATTATGGAAAACCCAAAAAAATTCCTTGCACCCATTAAGGTTTCAATTCTCTGATTTTAAGAAACGTGTATAATAAGTTTGACATGAAAATAACTTCTGAATAGGGACATCTTAAGAGGGTGATTTTCAAACTCCTGGAGATATTTAACAATAAGCAACAGAGGCAATAATATAATTGTTAGTGCATTTACGTGTAACTTAACAGAACAGATAAACCGCAAAAGAAATTTAAGTGAAATATTTGTAATGCATTAGACTCATTCTTAATACATTAAGCCATAAAATTTTGCACTCAGTTCAAAATTCATTATTCTATTGTGTCTTGCTATTTTATTTCGTTTCCTAAGCCAGTTTTTCCCCTTGACTCTCTACATAACCATCTTAAAAATCAGTAAATAGTTCCCTGCCTTTCCTATTAAATTCGTGAACAATAATAAAAAAAATGGTGGGAAGAGAATAAAATGAATTACCAGATTTCTAATGCCAAAGAATGAACCAGAAAATGTCAATAAGAGGAATCAAAAGAGAAGTAGTCTAACGTTAGAAATATGCATCGTTTTCTTCAAAATTGCGTGTATATGAAGATGTGGTTTCTCTTCGTAAGGGTTAGGATCTGTTCGGTCAAAGATTGTTTTTTGTGTGGTATTTTTTAAAATAAATAGGATAATTAAATTTTAAGAAGGGTATTTTAGTAATTTAACTTTTAAGTTGAGGATTTCATGCTTTTAATATTACTATTGAGGTTGCCATATATGTTGGAGTGTTTATACTTTAGAGCATTTCTTCTGAATTACCTAAATAGATTCTCTGGTGTGCTTTTTTCTCTTCTTCACTATACAGACTTTTGCATCTTTACTTCATGCAGGCATCTTTGAAGACAGAAAGGGAGAAGAAGAAAGAGATGTACTTTCCAATTAGAAAGTATGCTATTAAGGTTTAAATTTATCCAACTTAGATGTTTGTGATGTTATCCCTTGCAGATCATATTTTTTGCCGTTTTGTATTACTTTACTACTATGCATTATGAAGTTGGAACTTTGTTTATTTTGTTTGTTTTCTTTTTCGGCTCAACAATGGCTCACTTCTTAGATACACAAAACCGCACTTTACGCCTGTGACTATTATACCTGATTCTGTGTCCAGTCATCTACTCTTTTAATCAAGTCGCATGATGTTTACAAGAATTCTTTTCTGCACTTTCTCTCTTTCCTGGCCCGCCGCTTTCTCAATCTTCAATATTCATGTATTATCCTTCCATTGTTTGGTCCAAGTGGTACCGAGAGGCAGTTATGGGCTAGGGCAACAAGCGGGTGTGCTCGGGCGTACGCCTCCGCAGGCTCACCATGCAACGGGCCCCACCCCAACCGACATTGAAGTCGCGATGCACACACTTGGATTAAATCCGCCGGACGCAAATTGGTACATAGATACCGGAGCCACTACTCACATGACGTTCGACCAAGGTATTCTCTCGTCTTATTCCAATTTGAGCAACAATCATTACATAATTGCTGGTAATGACAATTCAATTTCAATTCGTGGTTACTGTCATAAAACTATCTCCCCCCCCCCCTCCCCCCAATCCACCTCGCCTTGAAAAATGCCCTTCATGCCCCTAATTTAATTAAAAATTTGGTGTCTGTCCATAAATTCGCCACTGCATGTATGGGTCACCCTGGGTCGTCTATCGTTTCTTCTTTACATAAAAATAATTTTATTTCTTGTAAGGGTACGCGTAGTACTCCAATTTGTCAATCTTGTACTCTAGAAAAACTTGTTAGATTACCGTTTGTAGACTCTAATTTCGTACTTTAATGTTATTTGATATTATTCATAGCGATTTTTGGACATCTCTTGTTCTCAGTTTTTTAGGCCATCGTTATTATGTTTATTTTTTGGATGATTATTCTAATTTTTATGGACTTTTCCGTTAGCGAAATCTCAAGTGTTTTTCACTTTTTTAAAATTTAGAGCATTCATCCGTACTCAGTTCGAACGTGAAATAAAAAATATTCAATGTGATAATGACAAAGAATATGATAATGGGTTGTTTCAGGATATTTGTGGTACTAATGGAATAAATTTTTGTTACTCTTGTCCTCATACGTCCTCATAAAATGGGAAAGCCTTACACAAAATTCATACCATTAATAATATTGTCTGAACTTTATTTGTCCATGCTTCTGTTCCCCCTTCCTTTTGACATCATACTCTACAAATGACTATATATCTTATCATTCTTCCTACCAAAGGTTTGACAAATCCCGTTCTACCCCTTGTGTGTTTTTGAGTTATCTGTTTAATCATCGTGGATACAAATATTTTGATTTATCATCTAATAAAATCATCATTAGTCGCCATGTTATTTTTGATGAAACCCAATTTCTGTTTGCTAACGTGAGTAGTCACGTGCCTAGTTCGTATAATTTTTTGGACGATGATGTGTCTCCATATATTATTCCCCATTTTTTGGACTTGTCCTTGAAGACCGAAAATTGTCACGGACCCATCGCCATTGGACCTCCCTGCCATCAAGTTGGTCCTCGCCCGGTTCTACCATCTCTGCCCAGCAATCGTCCAAATATTCAGCCTGTGACTTGCATTAACTTCCCGTGGCTAGTAGGGGGACTCATCGCCACCGACCTCCCCGCCATCGCTGGTCCTTCGCCCGCTTCTACCATCTCGGGTCTAGCAACTGGGCCAAATATTCAGCCCGTGACTTGCATTAACTTCCCGTGGCTAGTAGGGGGAACTTTAATGTAATTGCCCCTGCTTGTGCTATCGGTCCAACTTCTGGCCAGTCCGTTACCTTTCCGCCTTTTTTCCAAAATCCACCCAATTCTCCCCCGAGTCAACGACCAGTCACTCGTAGTCAACTGAGTATTTTTAAACCAAAGATACATTTTAATCTATATTCTAATGTTCTTAAATCCCCCTACCCCGTAATCCAATGTCTGCCCTAAATGACCTGAATTGGAAATTGGCCATGAACGATGAATATGATGCTCTTATTACAAATAAGACGTGGGAGTTGGTACCCCGTCCCTATGGTGTTAATATTATTCGGTCTATGTGGATTTTTACTCATAAGGATAATTCTGATGGTTCTTTTTGCGAAGCATAAGACTCGTCTTGTGGGTGATGGTAAGACTCAGCAGGTTGGTGTGGATTGTGGTTAGACATTTAGTCTAATGTTCAAACCGGCTACCATTCGCACTGTTCTCAGTCTGGCTCTTTCGAAAGCTCTGTCATTCATCAGTTAGATGTGAAGAATGTTTTCTTACATGGTGATCTTAAGGAGACCGTTTACATGCATCAACCCTTAGGTTTTCGTGACCCCAAATATCCTCATCATGTCTGTTTATTGAAGAAGTCATTGTATGGGCTTAAGCAGACCCCACAGGCTTGGTATATGCGGTTTGCAGACTATGTTTCATCTATTGGGTTTTCACACAGCAGGTCTGATAATTCATTGTTCATATATCGCTGTGGTACTTCCTTAGCATATATTCTCTATTATATGGATGATATTATTTTGACAGCTTCTTCTGATGATTTACGCAAGTCTATCATGTCTCTATTCAGTTCTGAGTTTGCTATGAAGGACTTGGAGCCTTTGAGTTACTTCTTGGGGATAGCACTTGTCATACAGGGCGGTTGTTCTTATCACAAAGGAAGTATGTTGCTGAGATAATTGAGCGAGTTGGTATGTTCTTGTGCAAGTCTACTTCCACTTCAATTGATATTAAACCCAAGCTGGGTGCTGCGGCTGGCTCACCTTACGAGGATTCTACACACTATCGCAGTCTGGCAGGAGCACTTCAGTATCTCACCTTCACGAGATCGGATATCACGTATGTTGTGCAGCATGTGTGTTTGTTTATACATGATCCTCGGATTGAGCATATGAATGCGCTCAAATGCATTATTCGGTATTTACAGGGCACACTTTATTATGTGTTGCATCTATATTTGTGGTCGGTCTCGACACTTGTCTCTTATATAGATGCTGATTGGGGTGGCTGTCGGGACACCAGACGCTCTACCTCTGGTTATTGTATGTTTTTCGGTGATAACTTGGTCTCATGGTCTGCAAAACGTCAAGCTACCTTATCCCGCTCCAGTGCCGAGGTCGAGTATCGAGGGATGACGAATGTGGTTTCTGAATTATGTTGGTTACATAATCTTCTCTTAGAACTTCACTTTCCAATTCAAAAAGCTACCTTGGTTTATTGTGATAATATTAGTGCAGTATATCTTTCTGGGAATCCGATCAAATATCAACGCACTAAACATATTGAGATAGATATTCATTTTGTTCACGAAAAGGTAGCTCGTGGACAAGTACGTGTCTTACATGTCCCTTCCATGTATCTTTCTGGGAATCCGATCAAACATCAACGCACTAAACATATTGAGATAGATATTCATTTTGTTCGCGAAAAGGTAGCTCGTGGACAAGTACGCGTCTTACATGTCCCTTTCATGTATCAAATTGCAAACATCTTTACGAAGAGTCTTCCCTCCGTTTTGTTTGAAGATTTTAGGGACAGTTTCAACTTACGAAGACCGCCCGCTATGACTGCGGGGGTGTGATGAACACCCGTGATATTCACGGTATATTTGCCATGTATCACGGGCTGACTTAAGCAAATATGGAATAAGTTATAAACAATGAAAAATCGTACAAAATTCGCCCAAGCCAGATAATTAAATAAAAGAAAGTTCATGCTTAAAATGATAAAACACCAAGTACTACAAAGAAGAAATCACAGTGAAATATTGTTAAAATACTATAGTGATTTAGTAGAATTAAAGAAACTAGGACTAGCAATAAAGAAACTGAAAGAGACGATGTTATAAGATTATACATAGTATTGATAGATCTTAACACTGAATTAGTTAGAATAAACCAAGAAATAATATATCGGAAAGAAGACCTACGAATGATAATAGAACACTCTGGATGAAAATAGATTGATAGAACAACAAAATAAATTAGAAGAACTTAGAATGATAGCAGAAAAATTCCTTACATATGATAGAGATATAAATCAACATATAATAAGTTGCAGAATAAGTATAGATCTAATAGGAGAAAGAGGTCAGTGTTTACAAGAAAATGCTAAACAAATATATGAACATGAGGAAACTATTAAAGAATTAAGGAACAAAATAGCATTAAAAGACGAAGAGTTGAGACAGAAAAAGAAGAAAATATGAAACTTCTAGAAAATAAATTAAGAAAAATAATTAGAAAGGATAATGAACTAAAAGATCTAAATGATATTATAGAAGAACAATATAAGTACATCAACTTATTAAAATATGAATAAAGGAAAAGAAACAATAGAAGACTGTAAAGAAACATATTACCAGATGAATACATATGAAAGAGGATCAACACAAACATTAAGCTTTAAGCTAGAAACATATCAGAAAATACAAGATGAAAAAGAGGAATTATCCATAAAGAAAATATTTAAAACAAAATGGTTTGAAAGAAATAAAGAAATAAGGTACATAGCACACAAGCATGAAAATATAATAGATACAATGAGTGTAAATGGGAGAACGAAAACAAACTTGATAATAGATGAAGTAATAAAAAGAGAGTTATCAAAACTATCTACTAGGGAAGCTAAAAAATATAGGAACATATACTTTGGAGGAATAGAATTTATTCAGAAAAACATAGATATACTTATACAAATATACATATTAGATGATAGAATATTAGGAAATCTACAAGATGCTTTAATATCAGTAGTAAAAGGAAATTTAATATATCAGAAATTAAAATTTACGGTACAACCAGACTTTAGTATATCATTAAAAGATGAACACAAAGACTTATCCTTAACACTATATTATAAACTAGATGGAATAACAATGCCACCAGGAAGTAAAGTCATAAGTGTTGAAACGAAAATGATATATGCCCTAACCGGAAATCACCATGTAAAGAAACAACATGAAATGAATATATTAGTACCAAGAATGTACCAAGAAATATTAGAACAAATAGAACATAAAGAAAATTTCATAATAACAATACCAGAAGAAATGTATATGGATTTTAATACCAGAACCCTTACACCATCCAAAAGACTAATACAAAAAATAGAAGGATCTAGATTGAATATTACGAGAGAACCAGCAATCTCACGACAAACTAGTGTCATACAACTTAGAATATTAGATTTAATAAATATAAACACAAATAGATTAAAAATTAAAGTAACAATATTTAAAGGTATGATAACAACAGACTGTATAGCTGAAGTAAATACTGGAGCTATTAAAAGTTTTATATATATAAGTAAAATTGATGAAAATGATTGTGATTTAATAGATTTACAAACTTATAATTATCCTGAAAATGAAAGAGAAATAATAATTATCAAAAGTATTAATTTAAGATTCAAGATCCAAGATTTAGAGTATAAGATAAATATAAGAGTAATAGAATATGATAGTTTTAATGAACTACTTCTAGGAAGTGATTTTTTGACCATGATAAATTATAAGATAAATAATAATGGAATTGAAATAAATGACCAAGGGAAAACAAGATTCGTAAATAAGGTATGAACATACAAAAAGAAATAATAAAGAAAAAACAGAAATTAAAATCAATAAGAAGAGCTTTATCAGAAGAAATATTCTCACAACTCAAATACTTAAAATATAAGGCAAAAGAAATAAAACTAGAAGAAAAGATAAAACAGTTAGAACAACGATGTGAAAAATTTGATAAAATATGGACATATATGGAAAACGGATGGAGAAAAAGAATTAATAATCCTGACTAGCTCTAACGAAAAAATTAGTGCATTATGGGAAGAAATAGTAGTAAAAGAAAAAATGAAGAATACATTAATATTAATGGATAAAATAAAAGAAAACCAAAATAAAATGCAAGAAATAATAAGAGAAGAATTAACAAAATTATGGAATGTATCTGAGGTACTAACACTTAAAATAATACTAGAAAAACTAAACATATAAAGGTAAACAAATAGAAGAAGATGAACCTAGTACGAGCAAACAAAACACTATAACTAGCACTACAACCCAACAACCAGAAATAGTACCAATAGATGCTTGGAGAAGGAGTAAAGAGCAAATAATGGTAGATATTAGCAAAATAAAACCAAGATGTCAAAGAAAGTAGAAAAAATATTAGATAGCTTAGCAATATTAAGTAAGAAAAGACAATTTTAAATGGATTACGTTTTTAAGAAACCATGGAAAAAATATACTGGAAAGAGAACGATACAAGTATGAACCAATGAAAAGGAAAGAAAAAACTACACCAGACAATAATTCAAAAGGTGAAAACATGTACTTAAAAGACGTAGAGAAAACAACCAACGAGTATTTAAATCTAAAATTAGATAAACAAGAACGAAAATTATGTGAATTAGAAATAGAAAATACCAAATTGAAAACGCACAATAATGAGGAATGGTATAACAAATATAAAAAATACAAACACAAATTTAAGGATACAAAGAAAGTATTAAAAGAAACCAAAGTAGAACTGAAACAAACAAAAGAGGAATGGAATAATGTAAAACAAGAATTAACTGATGTAAAACAAGAATTAGAAGAATTAAAAGATGAAATACAAATCCTAAGAGAAGAGATAAAAAGGTTAAAGGAAAAAAAGAAAGTAAGAAATGATAGAACAAGTGAAGAAAGTACAATTAGTAGTGAAAAGACTGAGAGCGATACAAACGAAGACGACAACATTGAATTAGTTAACCAATAGGTAAAAGTAGCAGAATTCATAGAAGAGGAAGAAGACTCAGAGATAGTAAAGGAAAATAACCAGATAATAGTAGCCTTACAAAAAATAAAAAGTGTAAATTCAATCATAGAAGATGAACCCGAAAGTGATATAGAAGATGAATTTAATAATTCTATAGAAACAAAAATAGAAATTGATGATATAATAAATGAAGATGCAAATGATTACCCAGAAAAAAAATTAGTAGATCCCAACCTAGAAATAATAAATAGAAGACAAACTAGGTTACCAAACCATATACCAGTAGGACAACAAACTGGATTTAAAGAATTTGTAGGATCAATGGCATAAGGCGTAAATTACAATGGATATTTCTTAGACTTAGATAATATTTATGATGAACAAGAAATAGGAAGAAGAATAAATGATTGAAATCTTGGAATGTATGTAACATTAATGATCTCTACACAAACAAAAAGCCTAGAATATATGTATGACTTGATATCTAAAATATTAATCGGAAAGGTAGCCTATTGGATAGAATCCATAGCATACCAATTAATAGGAGAAGTATTTAGCCATGCAGGAGATTGAAAATCTATGCTAATAATATTTAATATCATACTAAAAAGAGAATTTTTAGGAGAAAAATGATCCGCAGAAAGAAAAACTGAGATAATAATGAATCTAAATAACATTAAATGTTGTAAAATTAATAAATTACCAGAATATACTATAAGTTTTAGTAAGTTCTTTTATGAAGTAAGATTCTTGCCAGAAGAAGGTTTAATATATCAACAACTTTATTATGATCACCTACCTATACCTTATAACACAGAAATATCAAAGGAATACACCCAACTAGAACCAAAAGAAAATACATTAGGAGAAAGAATAAGAGTACTAAGAGCATATCTAATGCGAAAATGTGAAGAATATAGAATGCAACAAAAGATTAAAAAAGATAAGAAAATAGAATTAAGAGAGGTATGTGGATTTACGGAGAGAAGATTAGTATTCGGATGTGATGATAATAAAAGAGAAAAGAAATATAAGAAAAATCATAAAAAGAAATATCAACACAAAAGATATAATAATTACAAGCAGACAAAAAACCTTATTACAAACCTTATAGGAAAAAGAGATTTAAAAGGTATAGAAATACCCCTGAAACCAGGAAAAAAATTAAGCATAAGAGAAAATTTAGGAAGAGAAAATATGTAAAACCAATTGAAGAAGAAAAACTTAAAGAATGTAAATGTTGGAATTGCAATGAAAAATGACATTATGCTAATAAATGCCCAAAACTAAAAAAAAAGGTGTAAAATATATAGACACAACACAATTTATAATGAGTCTACAACAAATAAAAGAAGAAAATAATAATTGGTACGAATATGAAGATTTTTATGTCAGTAAAACTGATGAAGAAAGTGAGTCAGAAAACATTAACTTTGTTAACCAAAACTCAGAAAGTGAAAATAATTCTAACTAAATGAAGTCGCAAGAAGAAAGAAAATTACTAGAAGAAAGAGATTACTAGATGCAATATGAAAGGTATGTCCGCAATAAGATTATTCCGACTACTAGTGAAACATGAAATAGATACTATAGTGATAGGTACAATAAGATTACAAAAAACCTTAGTAGAATAGGAGAATGGTTAAGTGAAATGAGATGGAAAAAAAATACTAGAAGAAGTGAAAGAAATGGAACAAGATAAAGAGCTCCAACAAAGATTAAGAGAAATGGATTTAGAACAAGATAATTAGATGGTAGCAATCTACATAGAAGCTCATATAGAGTACAAACCTAATAAAATGATAAAACAAAAGATCTTTATTGACAGTGGAGCAGACTTATGTCTAGCAAAGAAAGAAGTATTAGAACCACACAGATGAAAAAAGTCTAAAACACATAGAACAAGAGTAGTAGGCTTTAACGAACAAACAAAAGAATTAGATATAGTAGCAGAAAACATGAGAATAGTATTAGGAAAGACAATATTTAGACTACTAGTTATATGCCAACTGAATTATATGAAACAACAAGTATTGTTAGGAAACAATTTCCTAGACTACTTTAAAATGCAAGTGATAAATAATAATACTTTCAGCTTACAAACACCTTGTAATAAATGGACAATACTAAAGAGAGTATTGCCAATACATACACTAAGAATATGTAACATAAGATCGGATAGGAATAATAACCTACAATTATTAAGAGAAAAATACCTCAATATATTAAAAATAAATTTTGGAGAAAATCCGATGCAACTATGGGAAAAAAATATGTATGCTGAAATCAAACTAATAAATCTTAGTGATATAGTTAGATCTAAGCCTATTAGATATAGCCCAACAGATCAAAAGGAATTTGAGACCCAACTAAAAGAGTTATTAGAATTAAAATTGATACAAGAAAGTAAAAGCTCACATAGTAGCCCAGCCTTTTTAGTTAGAAAACATAGTGAACAAAAAAAAGGAAAGGCTAGAATGATGATTGACTATAGAGAGCTAAACAAGAAAACTATATTTGATGGATATTTTTTACCATACAAAAGAAACCTTATCAATAGATTAGGGAATAAAAAATGGTTCAGCAAATTTGACTGTAAAAGTGAATTTTGGCAAATAAAACTAAAAAACGAATCAAAAGCTTTAACAATATTTAGTTCCCCTCCAGGACACTACGAATGGAATGTACTACCATTTGAATTAAAGAATGCACCACAAATATTTCAAAGAAGAATGAATCAAGTGTTCAGAAAATTAACAGAATATTGTATAGTATATGTTGACGACATATTAATATATAGTGATGATTTGGAAAATTATATAAAACATCTAGAATAATTTATAAAAACTATGAAACAGCATGAAATATTATTATCTGAAAAGAAATCTGAAATATTCAAGAATAGTATAGAATATTTGGGATACATAATAGATAATGAAGGATTACAATTACAGGAACACATTGTAACAAAAATAAAAAAATTAAAGATAAATTAGAGAGCAAAAAGGAAGTACAACAATTTCTAGAAGTAGTAAACTATGTTTCAGACCATATAAAAAATTTACCACTTTTGAGAAAATCATTACAGGAACTAACTAGAAAAAATATAACTTTTGAATGGAAGGAAGAACATACTAAGGCCATAAATAAAATCAAGGAAAAAGTGAAAGTCTTGCCAAAACATAGAATACCAACAGAACTGGATCAACTAGAACTTTTTAATGATATCAGTGATATAGGATGTGGAGCAATCCTCATAGCATATGATAAAGAGGATATAGATAAAGAAAAATCACTAATTTGTGGATATGGAGGTGGAACATGAAAGCCTAATGAGAAAAATTACCATATTAACGAGAAAGAACTATTAGCAGTAAAATTTGGAATAAAGAGATTCCATTATCACCTATTACCAGTAAAATTCGTTGTTAGAACAGATAACACTCAAGTAAGAGCTTTCATTACAAATAAAATAGACCCTTTGCTAGAACTAAACAAGAGAAGAAAGTGGCAATCATTCTTTATTGTCAAAAATATATGGGACTAAGAATATCCTAGCTGATTTTCTTAGCATGTACAACGATGTCAACCAACAGTGACAAATTCGAAGAATATATTACCAATGTTACAGGAATCATCAAACAAAACCAAAAATTTATTACAACCAAAATGGAAGAAAATACACACTTGCTAGAACAGCTGACAGAAGCCTTTAAAGACTTCAAAATCCTACAAACCTTGAAATCGTCCCAAACCCCTACAGAAAAACCAAAGACTTTCACATCCAAACTTGCAACCATGCCAACCACTATACCACCACCCATAACAGCATCGTCTTCTCAGATGACAACGACAATAACAATGTGCGACAAAGTGAAATTCTCACTTGAATATATTACAGCTTACGAGCAAATTAATAAATTTTATAATTACAAATCAAACCCACACATTTTAAGAAGTGCAAAATTAAATAAATATCCAAGGTTTTTATGCAATGAAAATCGAACCCTGATATAGTTCTTAAACTCTTTACTTACGAATTTATAGATAAAATACTAGTAGATGAATTTTTTTACAATATTGCTAAATTACCTAATGTTTTAGTAGAATCTGCTAGGTTAATGATGGAATCATTTGGAAGAGGTATCTACGGCATACAACTGTTCGACGCCTCAACAGACTTAATAGGAAAACCTATCATTACATGCCAACTATTTAAAACAGGAAGGAATAGCAACATAAGCGGAGATGACAAAGACCTAAAAATGAAAATACCATGTACTATAGAAAAGTTTCAAGAATGACTCAGTGCCAAAAGAGCCATAGGACTATCAACCTTGAAATCAAAGATTGAAGATATGCTAAGAGCAGGCAAAGCCAGCATCATTGGAAACTCCAAAGGAGGAGAAACCGAAGAACTTATCACACTATACTACAATGCTATCACAAGACACCGTACACCTTACCAACATGCATGACAGAATCACCAAGATGGAGCACAAACACTCCAGTGAGACAGTAGAACAGTACAAGCTCTTGATAGGCCAAAGGAAAAGGCCTGTTATAAGCATAAAGGAGGATACTACGCATGTTACTATGAAAAAAAAAGGATCGCCTAATCCTTTTTGAATGAAACGGCCCAATGTAGTCCAAACTACAGTAAAGCCCATGTATTATCATACTATTAAAATTGATACCGTTCTTATTCTATAGGAGTATCAAAAAGAAAAAATCAAAACGATATCGTTCCTATTCTATAGGAGTATCGTCGGAGGAAAAAAAATTCATCTTTTTGTGCAAAGAAGACACTTGTAAAAGATACTTGTAGAAGAAAGCAAAAGCCGTCGGACCCACAAGAAATCAAAGACAGAAGATGACAAGCCAACAAATGTTGAAAAAATGGCAGCAACGACAAACAACTTTAAGAAAAGCATGAAAGGACAAGAGACAAATCACTATTTGCTTTATGACTTTTGTAACAATAATGTATCAACTTTTAGACTTTTTCAACATGTCAATAGTTAAAGGCAACCGATGTTATCTATATAAAGAACCTCATTGTAACATCTGAAATCATCTTTCGAAATACAACAGCTTCAAATCTTTGAAATACTCTCTCTAATGTCTAGCTAAAAACCCTTCTAGTTTATAACCAATATCACGATTAATATCATAATACCAGAAGATATCTACTTTGAAAGCTTATACTTAAGAACCATATTAGTCCATAAAACACCATCTCTTAAAAGAAAATTTAAGAAAGAGTCGGTCGAGCAACTCCCAGCACCTAGGCCATTTATCCCGTCACCAGTGAGGAAAAAAGGGAGGCAGAGCCAGGGTGGGTTGAGTATCTCCGGTGATCTTAATATTCTGCTAAGAGATATGTTTTCAGACTATGTGTTTCTAATTATAATTTTGATAAGTATACATCTCTGCAATTATGATGTTAAATGTTGATAGAAGGTTGTAGACTATTATTTTAAAAAATGAATTTTGAATTAATAATATCTGCTTCCGTACTACATGCTTATTATTTGTTAAACCTACATATGAATATGTCATCTATATTCCTACCCTCTTCAGAGTTGTTAGATGATGAAAAGATCCGCCCAGAAAATGGGTGAATAATAGACTGGTAACCGGAAAAGAGGGAACGACATGTTAATATGTTACACTTAGTTAGAATACACAATGTATAAAAACTACTCATTTACTTTAGCCTCGTATATTACTAAATCTTGAGATAAATTAGCAAAAAAAAAGATAATTCTCTATATCCTACTGTGTAAGATATTATCAAACATGACGCTTAAGTAGGCGTTTGGCTATAAGATTTGAGCCACAAATTTAAACAGTATTTGTTTATGAAATCTGAACGAAACTTCAATTTTAATTTCAAATCATGATTTGAGATTCCAGATTTTTCAAAAAGTAGAATTTCAAATTTCAAGTTGTGATTTCAATTTTTTTGAAATGTAAAACTTAACCTATAAGTTTATATTTTGCAAACAAAGATCCATCATTTTAAATTTTGCAAAAAAAATAAATCATGCTCGACGTGAAGAAATTTTCAGTATCATATGGAAGATTTACATTAAAGAATAAGCTAGTTACTACTTTTATTGATTTATTGAGCCAGTGGATTTTTGCGAACTATATGCATTTGAAAGTTTATAATATTATGTAATTGCAAATATTTATTTATAAAAAGAACATGAAGATATGTGATTTATTAATGTGGTGTTTTAGGATATACCTTACTTATATTATGAATTATGTTTGCTCTTTTGGTATGATTGTATTAGAGTTGAGTGAGTTTTGATAATTTTCACTAATGGTATGTTTTCCTATTTACATCTAATGTCAAATCATGTCCAAAACGGAACCTAAGAGTTGAGAGGTAACAATGAATTTATCAGCCAACATGCCCAATAATTGAGATTACCAATTGCAAGCAGTTTGTTGGCATTAAAGCACCTAACCTAATTGTCAACTCGCACTTGAAGAAAATTGATGGCAACGTCTCCTCTAGATTTTGAAAGTTCGCCTAAAGTTAAATGTACCTAATCCTTTGTCGATCAAGATGATGAATGTATCTAAATGTCAAGTTGATGTGACAAAGTATTACACTATTTCAAGTTATATGATTTTATTTTCTTTTAAGTGTGTTTCAGAAAGAATAATCTATTTATATATTAGAACTAAAACTTTTTGATTTTGTACTCAAACAGTCATATGATATTTAAATATTAAAACTAATTTTCTTAAACTTTTTGATTTTGTACTCAAACAGTTATATAAATATTATGATATGTTTAAGATTCAAGATCATTATTAGTTTCAAAAGTCTTATAGCAACACATGATATGACATATTTAAAATCACAAGTTTCAAAAGTTTTTTTATTGGGTGTGCAAACAAACTTCCCAATTCCCACGTTGATAGCTGAAAAGAAAACCAAGCTACATATAAGGTGTATTAATAATCTTAATAGTGTGAGACTTTTTGAATAAAAATGTGCGGTATTAGCTCAAAGTGGACAATATCACACCATATTAAGATTATCTTTAAATTGTTTTAGCCCAACAACTCGTATCATAGTCAATAAAAACACATATCATAAGAAAAAGTCAGTGAGCTTTAGTGGTCATAAATATTCGATTAATGTCGGTGACACACAATTAATCTTCCGATAAACCCATGAGGTGATGAGTCATGTGGTAATTAGTTCGAAGGAAAGATTGTTGGGCGTGCGAACAAAGTATCACATTGATAGCTGGAATAAAAAAGCAAGATACATATATGGTGTAGTGATAATCAATAGTGTGAGCTCTTTTGGTAAAACCATGTAGGTGTGGTTCAAAGAGAACATATAACATCATGTAAAACTTATTTTTGAATTGAATTAACTCAATTTTCTTTTTAAAAAAACTTCGTCCTGAATTAATCAGGATCACATAAAATGAAACGGGATAATACTTTTTAAAACTTTCTTACCTTTGACTATTGTTAATACGGGAACATCCTTTATGCAAACAATTAGTTAGGCTGGTGAGACAATGACTTGATTAATAATGCTAGTTTGAGAACACTAACTAGTGACTATTAGGTCCACTGCAATAGAACTATATTTTATTGAGTGTGTAAAGGTGAATTAGTCGCTCATTTGGATTGTCTGAATAAATAATTCTAAGTTTTGATATGTTTAAACTTCATTAAACGTGTAGTTAGTCAAGAGCAAATCTTTGAGCTTCTAATCTGTTGTACTTTTATTAATCTGAGTTATTAAGCATTAATTAGTTTAGCCTCATTCATATTAAATTGAATTGAGGGCATGTCTTCTTTTCTCTCAATCATCTGTGGAGATTTTGGCCTAAATCCTATTCCTCTTGCACTTGTTTCCTTTTTTTTCTTTTGTTAATACAACGTAACAAAAATCTCGTGTCTTATTATTGTTCTTTAAACAAAAAAAAAAAAAACTATACTGAAATCATGTACTGCATTTGGTTCTAAAGGTTGTAAATGGATATGGATTGAGTCAAATTTCAGCTGGTTAAAACGGGTCAAAGCAATAATAATGTTACGATGACATAACCCGCCCAAATTTGCTTTAGGTTAGAACGAGTTACGCCGAGTAACAAGTTATTGGAAATTTACTAAATGTGAAAATAAGTATATTCCATTAATTTATGACTCGAACTATTGGGCCCGCACGTCGGAAACGTCATTTCCACACACGTGCACACGTAGTGCCAAGTATCGCAAATTTCATTAGTGAAAGAGATATTGGTACGTATGTAATACGTTTGAGACATAGAATTATGGACGGTTATTGGCCAAATGACAAAGTATTCCACGTTGGTAAATGAAGGAAGAAGTGTACAAACTGTAAAATGAAATGAGTCGGAAATCGCCGCGGAGCCGTGAAGGGCTGCGACGCCACAACCGTCAGAGTCGCGGCGCCTCCCAGACTTTATTTCAACGGATTCTCTATCATCATCGAAACATCATCCCTTTTCCCACGATCGGACGTTTTGGAAAGTTAGCATTTAATGTGTTTAGTCACTTATTAGACGACACCCACTCAGAGACATCGATTGACACTTATTGACAGGGCATGCCACTTCATTTTCCAAGGGAAATGATTACCCCAACCGGCTATATAAACTGATGACCCTAATCACTTTTTTTTCACTCTCACTCTTATCTCCTTCTTTCAAGTAAATACAACTTCTTGCTTCATCGAACACTATTCTCATCATGTCTTATTCTTTGACTTCCTCCTCTTCATATTATGATCTCACCTTTTCCAGAATACGAGAAGAACTTGGTGCTACCACGATGACTTCTGTTCACTGTCTTCCATCGCCTTTCGGCATCACTCGGGCTATCGACCTAGGTTCTTCTGCCTCTGAAATTATCCCTTCCAAATTTAATTTTGAGAGGGATTTTTGCATCAACCTTCGCTATGACTATGTGGAGGGTATATCCTCACTCATCGACCATTCTACCATTCCCCAGGTTCGCATCAACTGTCGATGGGGCCTTGATATAGAAATATTTCCTCCTTCCGCCAATACGAGTTTCACATAACACATCCCAGAGATGTCTTTGGTTTACACCTACCCCTTCACCATTGGATTTGTCCTCCTAGTTCACCGGGTTATCGATGCCTTCTGCCACCAGTACAATGTTTTCCTAGGGTAGTTGGCCCCTCAGACTTGGAGAATAGTCTATTGTGGAGCATCTGGCGGACCTTACTTGCCTTCCGCTCACTCTAGATCATCTGATCCATTTGTACTCACCCAAAGCTCTTTTCGGGGGGATAATAAACTTATCTTTCCGAGTTTCCAGGGCCCTTATCACTAATGTGGAAGAAGATCACGATCGATGACAGTGTGATCGATTCTTGATGATCTATACCCATCGCCTTCACGACGCAAATTTTTGTCCTTTGTCGGAGTAATGGAATAACGCCCATGAGTATTCGTGTGTTTTATTTCCCATGCTTCCTCTATTTCTTCCCTGACTATATTGTTTTTGCTCTTTCAATGGCCCTGGTGGTGTCCGAACCCTTGCCTAATATTTTTGGCTGGGTAATGGGCTTACTTTGTGCCTCCTACGGTGCTGAGCAGACTTGGAAGGCCATTTCCGCCAATAAATGGAAAGGGAAAAGTCACGGTGAGTTCCCTGTCATCGTCTCTATGCCTTTATTAATCATATATTGAGATGTCATTCTAACTTCCCTCATTTTCTCTTTTCAAGGTCTCCATGCTCGAGGGGGCTCGGCCAGGAAGGCACCTTCTCGGGATGAGACCCGAGCTTGTATTACCAGGGCTACTATAGAGGTGATAGAGAGAAGGAAAGGGGTGCTTAAGTCGGGACATATTCCTTCAGAATCAGTTTGCGTGTAAGAATTGCGTCGCTGATTCAACGAGTACTGGAGAGAGGAGATGCAACGGGTGGTCCATATGGAAGATGATGAATGAGAGACCGTAGAATTCGAGGGTGCTAGGGTCCCTTCCACCGAAGCCATCGGGAAACTGGGAGTCCGTAAAGTTCAACCCGGGAGCATAAGAGGTGATGATGCGGGCACTGGCCCTTCCGTTTCCTCAACCCCCCCCCCCCCCCCCCCCCCCGCTACTGGTTTGGACCTTAGTTTGGAGGCCTCTCTGGCCCATCTAGTGGGCATCTTTCTCTAGGTAATATGAGTCATTTTTTCTTTCTTACCCCATACAGTCTATCTTTGGAGCGAGCTCTTGGGATGAGTTTGTTTCACTTGATCTATTTTTAGGGGTTTGTTGTCGCTTCCTCCGTCATTGAGCTTTACAAGAGTATGACTTCCTCCTCCCGAGATGTGAAGAAGTTGACCGAGGAAAACTAGAGCCTCTGGGATGATGTGGCCAGGCTTCGGTCCAAGAACAGAGATCTCCAGGACTTAATGACCACTCTGGGGCTTAGATGAAAGTAGGCCAAGAAGGCTCTGGCAGTTTAGGAGGACACTTTTCAGACCATGACACATGCTCATCAGTTAATGGGAGAGAAGTTGGTCCAAGCTGAGCTTGTGTGTGATGCTACTTGGGGATAGGTGCAAGCACTTGAGGTTTCGCGTACTCGACTTCGAGTTAGGAACCAATGCCTAATTCTTCACTGGGAGGCTGATCAGCAGAGGGCCACCTGCTTCAAGACTACGCCGTCCTCTAGACCTAGTTTGAGGTCTTAAAAGGCATGGAGAAAGGGCGGATTGATGTATCATCGGCCCTTATAGATGCGGAGATAGACGAATTACTTGAAGAAACGTCTTCTTCCTCCGATGCCTCCGCAAATTCCTCAGGTGGAGAGGATTCTCCCCCCGTATTAGCTTTGTATGTCTTAAGCCTCTGGTCATTAGTCTAGAAGCCTTTCAAGGGTCTGTTCGTGCGGTGATGATCAGCAGTACTGCTAATGGTTGGTGCTAATTTTTTTAGTTTGATGGATTTGTGATGGGCCTGTGTGCCCTTTTGATGAATGTTTTTACGATGGGCATGTGTGCCCTTTGATGAACGTTTCTCTGTTACTGTTTTGGCCTATGTGCCATTTTTGTTTCTAATAGATATTTTTAAGACCATGCGCCCTTTGCAACTTTGGTTTTGAGACTTTGTGCTCAGTTCTGGAGATTTTCGTGGCCTGCGCGTCCTTAAGAAATGTTTTTTGTCTGAGCATTTATGCTCTTTTTGCTTCTGTTTTAATGATGACTATTGGTTCGCTCTCAACCTTGTCTTCTTATTCTTGACATGCGCTTTATTTTTTGCAACAATTGTGATCATTTAATGACATGTTGGCCTTTTAATTTGCACTTAACCGTTGAGGCATGACCGCTACGTCTGTATACCAGAACTATGCTAATATTCAAGCATTTGTTTCTAAGTTGTGGTATGATGACCAGAGCATGCTTATGTTGTTTCTGCATTTTAGGTTTGAGGTCATCATTCCTTAACCCAATCCGGGAATGTCACATGTGGGAACGCTTACGTGAAATCAGTATTTAGGACATCCAATTCGAAATAAATTAGGGCCCTCGATTTTCGGTGCTGAAGGGAAAGACGTCTGAACCATATTTAAAGGTACAAAAGGTTCATAGAACCTGCACACTCGGAGGCTCTATGGTTATGTCGTGTGTTAGAAGCGGTTTACGAGGCCGTGTGGATTCCGAGTTTGATTTTGCTCCGAACGTTTTTTCAATGTTAAGAGCGAAGAATACCTTGCTAACAAATCAATCAAAAATGAGTAAAGATTTTTATTTCGTTCTTGAGGGATGACTCATCCTATGAATACATGATCCTCATTTAGGGTTATTGCAAAATGACAAAAGATAACTGGCCGAGTGCAGTGACTGCCAGCAGTCCCAGTTCGTGCGAGTCCATTCTTAGAAGATTCCCATTTTTTTTGATGTGCGGATCTACTTTTCTCCCTCTGAAACTTGGTGCGAGGTGCCAACGAGTCGAGTTTCGAGACATGGCTCGGTATGACAAACTTGCCACACTTTTGTGTTATTGCCTCATTAAAAACCTCGCCATGAAAAACCATTTGGGACAAAATCTGGGTCAAAGAAAAGAGTGCAATGTGTATCCGTACCCTCCTCCCCAGGTGATGGTGGCGGGGCCTAATTTCACGGGCGGTCCCTGTCACAGAGAGAAAGCAAATTAACCGAAAATAAACTAATTTTTGAGGATATGACGTACCTGTTACTAAAGGTAGAATCTATTTAAGTGAGCGACGTTTCAGCTGTTACTAAAGGTGCTGCTGGCATTTCTCACACTTTCGAACATAGGGTTTGGCATCATCTTTCATCCGAGACCAATAATATCCGTCCCTTACTATCTTCTCCATCAATGAGTCATATCCGTAATGATATCCGCAATTGCCCTCATGTATCTCTTTCGTTACGTAATCGGCCTCCGTCAACCCCAAATATTTAGCCAAGGGACCAAGGCAAGATCTTCTGCACATCTATCCCTCGTGCATGCAATATATGTCCTCTTTGATTTTTAAAGCTCGTACATTTTTACTGTCTTCCGAAAGACTCTCAATCTGCAAATAATTGATTATGTCATTTCGCAGTCCTATGTCATGCTGGTAGAATTCACTTGTGTAGGCCAAGATCTAGGACATAATGTAGGAGGTAGACTATGTTTTCCAGGTGGGGCATGGGGCACGATCTCCTTAAGCATGTTTTCCCGACTCTTTCTCAGTTACCCCCGAACAAAGAGCCAAGGTTTGCCAAAGTGTCTGCTTTGACATTTATTTC
The DNA here is from genome assembly GCA_029783415.1 of Anisodus acutangulus. NCBI lineage: Eukaryota > Viridiplantae > Streptophyta > Magnoliopsida > Solanales > Solanaceae > Anisodus > Anisodus acutangulus. Next base: position 27,628,391 of record CM056493.1, read on the forward strand.
TCGAGGGATCTGTATCACTTTCCACTTTCTGAATTGGGTTAGCAAAATGGTGGCTTTCCTTATGTATTCTTGGATCCGGCTGTCTTTGGTCTCCTATTTGCCCAGGATTTGATTGGCAATCAGTTGTGAATCTCTTTTGAACTTTATGTTTTCAGCTCCGAGACCTCGAGCCAATTCCAAACCTGTAATTGCGGTCTCATTGTTAGTTAAAGAAATATATTTAATAGCGTACCTAATTATAGCTCCTGGTGAAGCTATCACGATGATCTCCAGCCCAGTATCCTTCATGTTTGTGGCCCCATCTGTATATAGCACCATTCCCCGGATGCTATCTCAATTTCTCGAATCGCCTTTGTATGGGCACGGGGCATCATGCTCGGACTGTAATTAGCCACGAAGTTAGCCAAGGCTTGAGACTTGATAGCAGTCCGGGGTCAAAAAGTAAAGTCGTACCCATAAATTTCAATCGACCAGTTTGCTAGCCTGCCCGAGAGTTCGGGTTTGTGCAACATATTCCTTAAAGGAAAAGTAATGACTACATATATGGGTGGCATAAAAATATGGCCTTAGTTTATGAGACGCAACCACCAAGGCCAAAGCCAATTTCTCCAGGTGAGGGTTGCAGGCTTCAGCCTCAATCAAAGCCTTCCTAATATAATAAACAGAAGATTGCATACCTTTTCTTCTTGAGCTAGCACAACACTTACAACGGTTTTGGATACAACAAGATAAACCAACATGAGTTCTCCTTCCACTGGTCTTGCGAGAAGGGGCGAATTTGTTAGATTTTTTTTTTTGATCCTTTAGTACCTGTTAGCATTTCGGGGTCCATTGAAAGTCTTTCTTTTTCTTCATCAGGCTGAAGAACTTTTGGCATCGCTCGAATGACCTCGATATAAAACTCCTGAGCGTAGTTATCCTTCCAATTAATTATTGTACTTTTTGAGCACTGCTGAGTACGTCTGGTATTTTTTCGATTGCCCGGATATGATCTGGATTGGCCTCGATACCCATATTCGATACTATAAAGCCGAGGAACTTTCCCGAGCCCACCCTGAAAGTGCATTTCTCCGGATTTAGCTTGAGGTTGTAATCGCGGAGAATATCAAATGTTTCCTGCAAATGCTTAATATGTTCCTTTGTTTCTAGGGACTTAACGATTATGTCATCTAAATATATTTTCACGCTTCGACCCAACTGATGTTGGAGCATCCATTGAGTCAACTGATGGAAAGTAGTCCCTGCATTTTTTAAGCTGAACGGCATGACATTATAACAGTAAATCCCGTGCTCCGTTATGAACAAAGTCTTTTCCTGCTCCGTCGGGTCTAACCGTATTTGGACGAACCCTGTGAACACATCCAGGAAACTGAGCAACTCATGCATATCTACCACGTCAATAATGTTTTCAGGTGGGGCATGGGGCACGAGCTCCTTAATCATGCTTTATTTAAATCTTTTAAATCTAAAAACATTTAAAAAGTGTCAGGTTTCTTAGGGAGTACCACCACATTTTCTAGCTAGTCCAGGTACTTGATCTCTCGGATTGTTCCCGATTTGACAAGTCAAGCCACTTCATCCTTGACAAATTGACTTTGTTCTGCTGACACCGGACGTCTTTTCTGTTTAACGGGTTAACAGTCCGGATTGACACTCAACTTGTGAATAACCAACTACGGGGGCACACCTATAATATCTGACCCTGATCAAGTAAAGTTGCTCATGTCTTATTCAAAAATTTAATTATGTTTTCTCAGAATTCGGGGTTTAGATCCGAGCCCAGGTATACCTATTCCTTGGGGTGGTTTGGGTGACAGGAGGTTAGCTCAAGGTCTTCCGCTGTGGATATCCCTACATCAGACTCTTCTGATGTGACAAATCCTTTAGGTATTCGATCCGTCGGATCCTTTGGATAAAGGCCTTCAATCAATTTTTTTTCTCAATTTTTGCATTGGCCTCGGAATCGAGTATCTGTGATTGCTAGTTGTTGTTTCCAATTGGTTCACCTTTCGGAAAAGTTGCTTGCCTTTACTATAAAGAAGGAAAGGCGTAGAAAGCCACTTGCTTGCCCGACCCCTATCTTTAATCTTAAGTAAAGTGAAGTCAAATCAATGAAGTGAACAACCCAACCTCTTTGTTTGAAGCTTTGCCAGGAAGCTTCTACTTGTTTCGGTGATGAAAGTGATTTCTGTTCGATCAGGCTCTATATCTCCCTATACTTTAGTTATCCATCAAGGTGTCAGGAATTTCATAACATGATTAAAGGTATATATGACTGCCCTCATGGAGTGTAGTCAGGGCCTCCCGATTACCAGATTGTAACGCATCACTCCTTCGAGGACATCAAACATAGCTTTCAGCGGAACTCCTTTTACATGGGTGATCAACTCTATCTTCCATCGGGTTGTTTTGCTAGATAAGTTGAACCTAGTCAAGATCTTTATTACCAGGATTATCTACTTAGTTAGTTGCATCTCCTTGAGTATGCAGAGTTGCACTACGTTTATAGAGCTGCCTGGGTCAACAAGCGGATGCTTAATGTTAAATTAAAATATTTGGATAGAGATTACTAAAACATCAGCATACGGGTCCTCGATGCTTTCCCTGCCATATCATACCGCAAGTTCTTGCAATCCTCTGTCGAATGGCTTGGGATCCCATGGAACTCACACCAGAGCTATATGTCTGAACCCCATTTATTCAGGTTGGACTGAGTTGCCACCAAGAACCGGGCTTCTTTCATGCTTTTCATCACCATGACTAGATCCACGACCTCTATATTAAAGTTATAAGATGCCACGCTCGGTGGTGCCAATTCATTCGTAGACTTTTTCTACAATATCTCTCTGTCTCTTCTAGGTTGACCCTGATCATATCTTGTCTTATTCAACCTTCATTCATGTATGGGTGGCGGTCGAGTTGAGTAGGGTTCGTACCAACCTCTTGGGTCCCTTTGTCTGTTACGGGGGAAAGTTTTGAGATTTCCCCTACTGTCCTTCTCCAACTTCCCTTCGGGTGTCGGCCCGGTGGTCGTCCTCTATCCTCATCTTGATGGTATATATTTTATTCACGTCATTCCAAGATTTATCCAGGAACACCCTTAAACTTTTCTTCAATTTCCTCAATGTGTCTGAACTGCTGACGTTCATGCCATCAGTGAATGTTGTGATAGCCTAATCCTCAGGGATAGCAGGTAAAAAACATTCTCTCTCATTGAAATTATTCCACAAAGTTGCAGAGAAATTCATCCTTCCTCTGCTTTACGATGAAGATGTCCTCCTTATGGGTTTCGACCCTCCAAGCCCCCGTATAGGCTTTTATGAACGCATCTACAAGAACAACGGATGAATCCATAGAATTTTCATATAAGAGAGTGCTCCATTTGTGAGAGTGTGGCTGAATTTCTTCAGCATGACGGATTCAATTTAGTGCTGATGTAGGTCATGCCCGATGACAGAGGCCTCAAAGGTCATGATGTGCTCATATGGGTCTGTGGTGACATCATACTTAAGTATGCCAAGCATCTTGAATTTCTTCTGGATGGATTCAAGAGTCGCATCCTCCCTGTAAGGAATCTTTCCGTACTTTCTTGCTCCTGCCCCCTTTCAACACATGTGGGCCCTGTTATCTGACTCATCCGCTCATGGAGCTCCTTATCTAGCATGTCAAGTCTTTTTAAGTATGTTTCTGGTGCTACATGCTCTATCTTCTTTGCGCCTGCTACAGAAGTTCCAGGTGCTTCCATGGCCTCTAGGTTGTCTACTAGGTGGCTACTACGCGCAACCTTAGATAGCGAGTTTAAGAAATTTTCCATGCGCTCTATTATGGCGTTGTTCGATACCAAGACAACGGCTAGGGCCACCTCCGAAAGGGATCCCTCTCATTTGAACATCTCTTCTACCTTTGAGTGTGGATGTCTCTTTCTTTTCTTGGGGTACCACTCTTTTGGTCGTACCTCCTTGCTTTCCGCTGAGTGGCTTCACGCATATTCCTCAACCAAGGGTTTGTTGAGGACCTCTTTCGGGAGTGATATTCGTCTCCTCCCTTAACTTTTGTGTCTCTAGCCCCGGGTGGTTATCCCTATTAGAGCTCATCAAATCTGTTGGTTGCGTCTCTTGCGAGTCCTTGGTTTCAGACGAAACACTGCTTCCAGATACACTACTGGTTTGGCTAGCCATAACTGGGATTTCGCTTGATAGACTAATTCTGTTTATATGTATGAGAGTTTCAAGCAATGAATCAGGACAACACCACAACTGTCTATCCCTACAGACGGTGCCAAACTATTTTTCGATGAAAATTGATTCTAACCAAAACACAGTTAGAGATTTGTATTCTAGGGTTTAAAGACAAGTGAGTTATTTCTGGTTCGGAGAACCCCTCGACGAGTCCGGTATGGTGTGTTAGGTGACAGATAAATAAACAAGTAAATGGATAAATAAATGGTATGTGTAAGTAAGCTATGATTCATAAATAATAAAGGAATAATATCGAACAAGTGCATATTTTCGTGTATTGCTTTCAGAGAGAATAGAGCTTAGGTTACAAGTGTGAGCAACATGATACAATGTGTGGTTCCTTCTCTTCTAAGTCTTACATATATAAGCCAAAACCTAGACACTTGTTTTCCTCTAAAGTTATGACGACGTGAGCATGATGATGTCACCGTACCCATGCGCACCGCGAAGCTTTGATCTAGGAGGATTGATGTGACGAAAATTATTGGAAGTGGAAGACAGTTGTGTGATGACTTCGGAGCCATTGGGATACACTAATCCACCTAGGAACTATGCTAGATAGATGTTTCCCTCTAAAATTATGACAATGTGAGCGTGTTGATGTCACTGTACCCACGCGTGCCGCGACGCTGTAATCTATGAGGGTTGATGTGACAGGAGTTGTTAGGAGTGGAAGACAACTGTGTGAACACTTCGGAATCATTGGGATATCCGAATACGCTAATCCACCCGGGGCATGTTCACCCAATACATAGTTATTGTTAGAATTTGAAGCTTGAAGAAAAAAATTAAAATGGCTTTTGTTGATTCAATGTTTGTTAGAAGAAATTGGTGGTTGAGATTTGTTCACTGAATTTTGAGGAAGTTGCATCTCAAATTTGAGTTCATTTGATTGAGAATTGAAGGAGATTAGATCAAATTTTTTGAACATTCTTCTTGGAGAAGAAGATACAATTGGAGTTGGATCGGGGGGGGGGGGGAGGTCGAGGATGGGATTGTGTAGTTTTTTTAAAATTGGAGTTTTTTATTCAAATAGGAGTACAGATGTAAACTTTATAGATGACAGGGGTATATTTATTCAAAATCACTAACGGAGGATAACATTGACTAATAAAACAAAATAGAGAAGTAAATTTGGCCCTTTTCCCAATTCATTAATCCTTCTAATACTAACGATACTGCAAAGCTCCATGCTACGTCCCATTAATTCAATATAATTAACTTCCCTACACGTCTTTCTTGACTTTTCATTTTTTTTATTGGTTACGCAACACTATGCATGTATGTTATAAATAAAATAAAAAATGTCTGTTTCATCACCATTAATTCTCCACACCAAAGTTGGAAATATTTCCTTGTCAATTTATCTTTTAATTTGGTGCATATGAATATGTGTTCGGAATGTCATGAAATGGTCGAAGAAATGAACTGTTATCTCCTTAACTTATATGTATAATCCTAGACAATCTTTGGCTCACGAGGGAATTGGAGATATACCGTATTTCCGCATGAAGTGTGGCGTGATTTATTTCTTTATTTGTATTTATCTTGTTAAGTGTTGAAGAATATAGTTAAGTCAATAAACTGTTTTCTCTAACAACTTAAGTGTTGAAATGAGATGGTCACATGAGTTAATATGGTATCAGAACAATCGCCCATTATCAAAAACAAATTATACATTGTGCTTGGCCCATAAAAAAATTAACGTTGATCGTGGGGGCGTGTTGAGAATATAATTAAGTCAATAAAAGTGTACTATCTCTAATAGCTTAATATTTTAGATGAAATGATCGCATATTTCAATATTAAGAAGCTCCATTATGCTAAACTTAGGTTGACCTGTGAAAGAAATAGGCAAGTGTACAGCAGTACCATGAGGTGTAGCACATGAAACATTTATTATTTAGTTAGTTACAAGTTTGTTGAGTGTAACTAATAGTTAAGTAGAATGATTTAGTTGGATAGACACTTGTATATGACTAACAATATTGTCCTCTTGTTCAATTAATCAGATATTTTACATCTTCAGCTCAGTTTGAGCTCTAACTTTCTCTCCAATGGCGGTTACTGCCATTTGATCGATTTCCCTTTTCTTCAACAAGTATGAAAACTTCACATGGTATCAGAGCAAGTAATCGACATAGATCGATGGAAGTTCTCTCACATGCAATGGAGAAATTCGGGGGATCTATATCTAGGATAGGAGACGGAGATCAAGAAGTTGAAAATTGTTGATTATGAGTGCAATCAAGACTGAAATTGTTGATCGCAACTACAATCAGACTAAAATTGTTAATCGCAATTGCAATTGAGATCTAAAATCACAAAAATAGTAACAATGGGAACTGATGGAGAAGATTTGATGAATGGAGTAGCAACGATGACGACGAGCATCGATCATCATCATCCTCTATACTTTTTTCCATCTGATGCACCAGGTTCATTATCTGTTGGGATCATGTTGACTGAAATGGATAACTATACCTCGTGGAGTAGATCGATGAAATTAACTCTATTAGAAAAGAATAAAGTAGGTTTTATTGATAGAACAGTGAAGAGAGAGGCCTTTCATGGAAATCTGGCAAGATTATGGGATAGATGTAATGCAATTGTAGTGTCGTGGTTGATGAAAAATGTGAGCAAAAATATGCTTAGTGGAATACTATTCAATTTTAATTCATACATTATATGGGAAGAGTTGAGAGATAGATTTGATAAGATAAACAGTTTGAGGGCTTTTCAATTACACAAAGATATTTTTACATTGAGGCAAGGGACATTGTCAGTATCAATGTATTACTCTAGACTCAAGGACCTTTATGATGAGCATGACTCTATTGTGCCACCAGCTTGTTGTTATAAATCAAAAGAGTTCATTGATCATTTGCAATATCAGAGAATGCTGCAGTTCTTAATGGGACTTAAAGATAGTTACAGTCAAGCTAGGATTCAGGTGATAATGATGCAATAAGTGTCAAACCTAAACCAAGTATATGCAATGATTAACCAAGATGAAAGTCAAAGGATAGTTGCTGGAACAAGTAGGATGATGCAGGAGATAGTGGCATCATCTGTCATGTTTACAACAGCTAGAGGTAGAAGTGGAGGTCCAAAGCAAAAGAAGTCATATAATCCTAATGAATTCTGTGACTTTTGTCATGTAAAAGGTCACTTAAAATAGATTGTTTTAAGTTGATGAAATGTGATTTTTGTCACAAGACTGGATATATACAAGATGACTGCTACAAACTCAATGGGTATCTTGAGAACTTCAAAGGTATAACAAATAAGGCAAATGTGGTGACAGGAGGAAGTTTATCATTTGAAGACACTGGACAAGAAGGTGAAGTGCAGCGTCACCAACATAATGTAAGGCACATACAAAAATAGCAGTTTAGACAAAGTCTACATTAGCAGCATGGGCCAAGTTCAGGTTCACAGTTTCTTAACCATCCACAGAGTTCACAACTCATGCCAAGTTATAACTACAATCCATACCAATATCATTATAGGATGTATCCACAGTCTATGTCTCCACAATACATTATAGCTAATCAATTAAGATCTAGACAACACCAACAACTTCTGAGCATACTCAACAACAAGTTACAGTTGGAGAGACTAATGCTAGTGCAAATATGGAAGGTAAATATAGTTTTGATGTAGAAGCATTATTGAAATAGATTGCGGATACAGGTGAAACTAATCACATGATTAGTGATCAGAAGTACTTACAAAGTAAAAAATTAATAGAAAATACAGGGAAAATGCAGTTGTCTACAGGTGATTCAGCTAAAATCTCTCATGTTGGTGACTATCACTTAGGAGGAGGTGATGTTCTTAGAATGTCTTATGTGTGTCAGCATTCAAGTTTAATCTCATGTATGTTTCAAAGGTAACAAAGGAATTGAATTGTAGTGTTACTTTGTATTTCAGGATCTCTCATCTAGGAAGGTGAGGGTGATTGGTAATGAAAAAGAAGGGTTGTACATAATGTGTTTGTACACACAGAATAAAAGAGGAGTGATGACTAGATGTTTAGCAGCAACTCAACATGTGGATGCAATCACTTGGCACCAAAGGTTATGTCATGTACATATGACTGTTCTAAGGAAAATTCCATGTTTCAAGAATGATATTGTTTTTGTTTTGAATAATTATGAAGTATGTCCCCTAGCTAGACAAACTAGAGTCTCATTTCCTGTCAGTACTAGTAGGAAGACAGGACCATTTCAATTGTTGCATATGGATGTATGAGGATCTTATAAAGTAGAAACATATAATGGAATGAGATATTTTTTACTATTATGGATAATTACTCTAGATGGACTTGAATTTTCTTGATGAGATTGAAATATGATGTGATTACATTGCTTAGAAATTTCTTTGTTGAAGTCAATACTCAATTTGGAGTGAAAATTCAGAGGGTAAGGTTTGATAATGACACTGAATTCTTTAATCATAGTTGTAAAGAATTGTTTCAACAACATGGTGTAGTGCATGAGAGTTCATGTCCACATACACCACAGCAAAATGGTGTAGTGGAAAGGAAGCATAGACATATATTGGAGACAACTAGAGCCATAAAAATTCAAGCTAATTTGCTAGATAGATTTTGGGGTTTCTGTGTGGAGGGAGTTGTGTATATCATGCATAGGATCCCTTCTACTGTTATAGGTAACAAGTCACTTTATGAGATGTTGTATAATAAGACACCATCACTTTCTCATTTAAGAGTGATAAATTATCTATGTTTTGCAACTACCCTTACCAAGCAAGACAAGTTTAGTCTCAGGGCTGTAAGAGCTATTCTCTTTGGGTATGGTTCTACACAAAAGGGGTACAAGCTTTATGACATGGAAAATATGACATTCTTCATGAGCAGGGATATGGTATTCCTAGATACAGTCTTTCCTTTCAAAGGTGGGATAGATGACAACTCTAGTCCTATCAAATCACATGAGTATTTTTGCTTTGATGATTTGATTCATCCACAGAGTGTCAAGATTTCAAAAATATTGACATCCGTTACTGAGCATAGTAATCTATCTCTAGCATTCTAGGATGTTTATGCACCAACTGACACTCAACATGAAAGTAATACAGATTCAAGACATGATCATGACCATTATATTACACATTTGCCAGCAGCAACATCGACACCTGAGCCTGATACTAGACGATCTACAAGAGCCAGTAGACCTTCTATTTGGCATAAAGATTACATTACTACACATGATTCCACTAGTTGCTTGTATTCCATATCTACTGGAATGGATTATATAGAACTGTCATCCAAGTATCAAAGCTTTGTAGATCAGGCTTCTCTTGATACTGAACCACACAGTTATTCAGCAGTTGCAAAGGACAGAAGATGGTTTGAGGCAATGAAGGCTGAGATCAAAGATTTGAAAGAAAAAAAAATATGGGAGCTAGTGCAACTTTCAAAAAGGAAAAAAGGCTATAGGATGCAGGTGGATGTACAAGATTAATTATAAAGCAACAAGAGAAGTTGAGAGATTCAAAGCCAGTCTGGTAGCAAAAGGATAAAATCAGATTGAAGGTCTTGACTATCAAGAGACCTTCTCACTAGTGGTCAAAATGTCCATTGTAAGATCAGTCATCTCTATTGCAGTTGCTAAGCAGTGGACAATCCATCAAATGGATGTCTACAATACTTTCTTATAAGGAGATCTCTATGAAGAAGTATATATGACAGTTCCAGAAGGTTTTGGTGCAACAGATGGGCAGACACAGGGATTATTCCTTGTTTACTAAGAAGAAAGATGACAAGATAGTAGTGGTATTGGTGTATGTTGATGATTTGCTACTTACTGGGAATGATCCAACTCTTATTTAGTCTACTAAAGAGGCATTGCAGTCAGCCTTCAAGATAAATGATCTAGGAGAACTTATGTATTTTTTTTTTTGGAATAGAATTTGCAAAGAGTTCTCAAGGCATACTTATGCATCAAAGAAAGTATTCACTGGAACTCATATCAGATATGGGGCTAGCAGGTGCTAAGCTTGCTTCTTCACCTATGAAAATAAATCAAAAGTTCACTACTATGGAATTTGATCAATATGTTGCTTCCACATCATCAAATCCAGTCTCTGCTTCTTCATCAAGGTCATACATGTTTTTGTCAGATCCTGGCACTTATAGGAGATTGATTGGCAGATTATTGTACATCACAAATATCAAACCAGATATTACCTTTGTTGTGCAGTGTTTGAGTCAATTCATGCATGCTCCTAAAATTTCACATATGGAAGCTGGACTTAGGCTTGTTAGATACATCAAACAAGCACCATGATTGGGTATTCTTATGTCTATTTCCAGTATTTCTCAGCTCAGGGTGTGTTGTGATGCATATTGGATCTCTTGTGTCAATAGTAGAAGGTCAATTACTGGTTACTTAGTGTTGTTTGGTTCTTCACCTGTATCTTGGAAGTCTGAGAAGCAAGTTACAGTGTCCAGAAGCTCAGCAGAGACTGAATATAGAGCCATGGCTTCTTCAGGAGCAGAAGTGGTATGCTTACTGGTTTATATCAAGAATTTGGAGTTGATATTCAGTTACCAGTTTCCATGTTTACTGACAGTAAATCTGCCCTTCAAATTGCTACTAATCCAGTTTTTCATGAGCGTACGAAACACATTGATATAGATTGTCATTTCATAAGAGAAAGAATTCAAGAAGGTCTCATATGTACTACATATTTGCCTTCTGTTGATCAGCCTGCATACTTACTTACCAAGGCCCTCACAACATGTTCATTTGATGTCCAAACTAGGCATGAAGAACATCTTCATATCTCCTAGCTTGAGTGTAATTAATAGCTAAGTAAAATAATTTAGTTGGGTAGACACATGTATATAACTAACAATGTTCTCCTCTTGTTCAATTAATCAGATATTTTATATCTTCAGCTCAGTTTGAGCTCTAACTTTCTCTCCCATGACGATTACTACCATCTGATCGATTCCCCTTTTCTTCAACAAGTACGAAAACTGCACATGATCTATACCTGTAAGTCAAAATTCAATATGAGACGACTTAATAAATGCTTTCTCATGAAGAAATAGAACTTAACATTTCCAATTGACAAGTATAGGAAAATGAAGTTAGAAGTTGCAAAGAGATGGTCACAGATTTAATTTATTCTTCCTAACATATGGATCCCAACTAATTTTGCCTACTGCCAAAGGAAAATCAGATTCGAAATCCATTTTTCTAAATTTAAAAAAAAAAAAAAGTGGTGGTTTACTCAAAACAACTGGCCAGAGTCAATACTGTAGTGACAAGTTCCTCATGAGCTTAGTGAAGTACAAGCTGTTAAACCTATTTTCCCCACACTTAATGTAGGTCTCTCATTATGCCCTAACTGTATTTGTACTTTACCTTCGATTTTCCCCACACTTAATGTAGGTCTCTCATTATGCCCTATCTGTATTTGTAAGTTACCTTCGATTTATTTTTTTTAAATAACAGTAACACACCTTCCATGGGACTTAGTTAAAAAGAATTTAATCAAAACGTGAGAAAAAAGTACAAAGAAAAGTTAATTAAATATAGAGGCTTTTATAGAAAATACTACTGGTACCACTCGTTATTCACACCAAATTAAGCAGTTAATTTAACTTTAATAGTCACAATTTCAAATGAAAGTGAAAATACATATATTGCATTTATTAATTTGATATAAATAGAGCATGAGAAAAATATACTCTGTCTCAAGTAATGTCACGAAGTACTGCTTTGTCGATTTCTTTTTATTAGATATGTATATATACATAATAAGCAGGGGCAAAGCTAAAGTGTCACGTTTTCAGTCGGACCCAATAACTTTAATTCAAACTCTTTATTTATCTTAAAAGTTCATGATTATGTACATATTATAATTTACAAGCCAATAGATAAAAAAAAAGTTAAAATTCATAACTCGTAAGTTTTAAATCCTAACTCTACCTTTAATAATAAGCAAAATGAAAATATTTAATATAAATATAAAAAAATATTGTATGTCCTTGTAGTAATTTATTTATTTTTCACTTCTTTAAATGTTGACATCTGCCTACAAAATTTTCTTAGGTACGCCGTCGAATCAAAGGTTGCATCAATGAGAGGTAGGGCAAGTTGTGTGTATATATATATATATATATATATATATATATTGAGGCCAATAATAGCTGTCCAATATTTCGGTTACATTTAATTTTGCTTTACATTGTTTTACTTCACAGGTTTCTTCCCCGTCCATAAACATCTGTCACACAACTGGCTGACTTTAGCAATAATGTGGCTACCATTCGTCTCTCACAATCAATATTTGCGTCTTTTCAAACAACGCTAAATTAAGTTTCTCCAAGTAAATTCTTTTAATATGTAATATTATTGAATGCAATGTGTTTATTATTTGTTTCCCAAAAATTTACAACTTTAAGTAGATGAAACTACGTAATGATTCATATATATAAAATGATATAGTTGTTAGAAAAATACTCAGCTTGGGGTGTATGAAGGACAATATATTTAATTAAGGATATGTTCCCACACATATATAATATAATTAGATGATTCAACTAGATGGTCCAATTATAAATTGGGAACAAAAATAACATAATATGCACAAAGAAAACCCAGCTTACAAGAGCTTGGTGGAAGAAGGAGAATTATCTAATTAATCTTCCCTGGCTAGTAATATTATACTGCTTGTTTTCATAATTTCAAGGTATGATAAAATTAAACAATATATCTAATAAGTAGATATATAAATAATTTTTTTAAAAAAAAAGAAAAGACGTGAATCAGGTCTCGCGTCTATATCCCGAGCGGGGAAAAAAATCAACTCATTAGTCCAACTCTTTTGTGCACATTCAATCTTTTTTCTTGCTCTTTACTAGCCCGCTAGAAGGATCATTCTTTATAAAGTGAAAAAAAGTGTTTTGCTTAATCAATGAGGATCCTTCCTTTTGAAATACCTGCTAATTTCTTCCAATAATATTTGATTCTTATAAACTTAAGATAATCAAAAGGTCATTAAATTTGACTATCAAAATCATAAGATTGAATTAATTGGGATGAGAAACGTATCAGAGTGAGAATCTATTTTACAAAGGGATATTTTCTTATTGAGTGTACAAATTTAATTTCCTTATTTAGGATTTGGAAATACACGTGTCGGATAGCAATGTTAGGAGTTAGGACCATTCCTTGCTAGAAAGTTAGATTTAATTAAAGAAAACAATTGAAATTTTAAAATGAGACGGCACTTGACTTGGTATATATTCTATAAAAAGAATTTTTTGGTAATTCTTGTATCGAATGTATTACATGAGATCACGGTTGCTTGTTGTCTAAAAATAAAAAGTTTAGGGTTGTATAAAATCACATCACTTTCACAATCAATCTGGACGGCTGGATCAATATTAAATTATTAATAGTACTCCACGTTACCAAAATTTGCAGATTGTAATTTAATTTTATGTGATAATGTTCCCGGGTACTTGTACAAATTCAAAAAAAAAACATGAAATGTGTCTTCACTAATATAGTTATCACTAAGTTATAGTTAATACACAGTATGATCAGCTTAGCCTATCACTTACCATAGTAAATTTGTATCAGTTGCCAGTTGGTGTAAATCTTCACCGCTAAAAATGAATTTTATGATCATATCATTTAAAAATTTAAATTATTAAAAAGAATGTACTTCTATTACTTATTTACATATTACTGTGTTTTCTCATATGAATACTTGATTCTTCTTTTCTTGATTTATACGTGAAAATTCTTTTTGATAATATGTATTCGCGAATGTGAGGCTGAAACTCGAGACTTCTATATGCCCTATTATCATATTGAATTGTGCGAACATCTCATCTAAAATTTAAGCTCCGGGAAAATACACTTTTAAAATTATTGTAAAAATGAAGTTTAGTTTGTTAAATAGTTCTCAATGTGCTAAAAAAATCCTTTTTTTTAATTGTTCTAGATTCAGAATTGTAAGATATTAAAGTGAATAAAAGTATGCACCTCAATAACTTAAACTTTTAGATGAGATGGTTACACAATTCAATATCTTGATCAAATCAGGCAGAAATCCTGAATATGAATCGCATCGCCACCTATTATCAAAACTGAATTTCCACGCCATGCTTGGCTCATTAAGAGCAGTTTATCCCATAAATGAAGGGTAAATGATTAAAGTAAATAAAAGTATTAATTCTCTCTAACATCTTAAAATTTTAAATGGGACGGTTATACACTTCAACAAGAATCAACTAGATTTGACAGTCAAAAGTTGTGGCCTGCAATTGAATTGCAGTATCGAAGTGAATAGCTTAGAATTAGGGATGGCAACGGATCGGATCCTACTAGATCCAGATCCAGATCTATTTTTCGTACCTGGATCCAGATCTATTTTTCGTACCTGGATCCAGATCTATCGGGTTCATAAAAATCAAATTCAAATCTGGATCCATCGGATCCACGGATCGAATCTGGATCCACATGTAAAAAAAATTGCCTTGCTAAGAATTTTTTTTAACTGACAAACGATTTTTACTTAGCTAACAGTTTACTGTGTTTCAATTTTGAAATGTTCGTATGAGATATTTTGTTCGTTGTCTCATTTTGATTGTGAGCTATTAATTGAAAATGTTGGACAATGACAATAGTTGTGGAAAATGCTGACTAGTATTTCCATAATGTAGAACTTGCATGTGCTTGGAATCTTCACAAATTAAGTGAATATAATTTTAACGACTTGACTATGGAGATGTTAGTCATTCACTAATATAACATTGATTTTATTATCGAAGTTACCTCTTTATTTTTTTGTTTTTGAGTTAACGCGGGGATAAATTAAACTTGTTTTGAGAATTAAACTTGCAAGGATGTGCTTACCAACTTTAAGAAAATACTTATAAAATTACATTCTAGGTTATGAATATATTTAATAAAAAATGGATCCACGGGTCGGACTGGACCGGATACGGATCTCAAATACAACATCCAGATCCAGATCCGATTCGTCAGAAACGGATCCGGGTCCGATCCGGATCCGTCGGGTCCAAATTTTGAAAATCCATATCCTATAAAACGGATCTTGATCCACCGGATTCGAACCGGGTCCAGAATCCACTGCCATCTCTACTTAGAATGTTTTGTTGCACGTAGTGGGGACTTGTGGACAGGGTAGCAAATTAAAACTCAAAATAATAATTATTAGATTTAATTTATATACACGAATAACATGAATCCATAATGATCAAACAAAAAAAAACACTTCGTTATGTGAATAAATTCCTATGCTAGTTGCTTTATTTCCAGCAGCCTGATCAATGAGTCAATGCTGGCTGTCTTCATAACTTCATATACTCTTCACTTCCATCTACCACTCCTTGCTGTTCATAAATGTTTGTGATTTCAAATCTGTTGTTTTAAATTTAAAAGTTACTCTCCGTACACCACCATAAAGACTTTCTTTTGAGACCATGTCATGCACAAAATAAACTTTAGGAAAGGTAACTAATTAGTACTTAAAATGAGAAAAATATTTTGTAAATATTGTTAGTTTATTGAGGTAAATGTATATAATTTTAAAGGATATGACATATTTTAAGTGGTTAATTACTTATCCTCGTAACAGAGGCTTGAGAACACGCGCAAAAGTTTTTTTAAAATTTTAAGTCGGAGGTATCTAATACGAAGTACGAACACTTTTTCATATTTTCAGGTGTTCAATCAAAATATATCGTAATTTAAGTGTCTGAATGAATTTTACTAACAATTTTAAGTGGTTGTTAATGTATCCCGCTGCCTAAATTTAGGGAAGATAACTAATTACTTTAAATGAGAAAAATATTTTGGAAATACTGCTGTTTATATAATTGGTGCTTATAAAGTTTGGGATGATTTTGTTGATTTGGAAATTTGATAGAAATTAACAACTCTTTCTTTTTCACTTACCTAATGTGTGTGTGAATTATGAATATTTAATAAAGATTGTTAAAGACACGCACCGTCAGTTGGTGGGAGTTGAGAGAAGACAAAAATGATTATTATATTTTTTTCAACAGCATTTAGTCACATGCATGTCCAACTTGGATCCTCCTTTTTATACTTAGACTCTCAATTAGATTTCTCATCAACAAACAAAAAAAACAAACTAAAGTGTGCAAGGTACAAAAAAAAACCTACACTACTTTCCTTTCTCTTTCACTCTCTCTTTATCCATTAGTATTACTATTTTCATCCTTCTTCTTTCTTATGGATCTCATTTCAATTTTGTTCTATGGTCTTCCTTTCTTTTACCTACTCTTTTTCATATGCAAGAATATAGATCGAAAGAGACACCAAAATTGTTACATTTTGGACTATGAATGTCACAAGCCAGCCGATGATCGAATGCTTAGTACGAAATTTTCGGGAGAAATCATTAGGAGAAACAAACACCTTGGTCTGAATGAGTACACGTTCCTCTTGAAAGCAATCGTTAGCTCGGGTATCGGTGAACAAACGTATGCACCACAAATGGTGTTTGATGGGCGCGAAGCATGTCCTACGTACGAAGATGGGATCGTGGAGATGGAAGAATTTTTCCATGATAGCATTGACAAGGTCTTGAAGAGGAACAAAATTTCCCCTAGTGAAATCGATGTCCTCGTGGTGAATATATCGATGTTAGCTTGTATGCCATCGTTAGCTGCACGAATAATCAATTACTACAAGTTGAGGGAGGACATCAAGGTGTACAACATCACCGGGATGGGGTGTAGTGCTAGCCTCATATCGATAAATATCGTGGAAAGTATTTTCAAGAATGAGAAGAACAAGGTTGCACTTATGGTGACATCCGAGTCCTTGAGCCCGAATTGGTACACGGGGAACAATAGATCTATGATTCTTGCAAATTGTTTGTTTAGGACAGGGGGTTGCGCAATTTTATTGACAAACAAAGTGGCCTTAAAAAACAAGGCCATGTTCAGGTTGAAAAAACTAGTAAGGACACACCATGGTTCAAAAGATGAAGCCTATGCTAGTTGTGTACAAAAAGAAGATGAACAAGGTAACATAGGGTTCCACCTTGATAAAACACTGCCAAAGGCCGCGACACGTGCACTAGTAGATAATTTAAAAACAATTGCACCCTTAATTCTTCCGATGAGGGAGCTACTTCGATTTGCAATCGCGTTATTTGTGAAGAAAATGAATTGGGGCTCAACAAAAGGAGGACCTAGGCCAGTGATTAATTTCAAAACAGGTGTGGATCATATTTGTTTACATACAGGAGGAAAAGCAGTGATTGATGGAGTTGGTGCAAATTTGAATCTAACTGAGTATGATTTAGAGCCAGCAAGAATGACATTGCATAGATTTGGTAACACAAGTGCAAGTAGCCTTTGGTATGTGTTGGGGTATATGGAGGCTAAAAAGAGATTAAAGAAAGGTGATAAAGTGCTAATGATTGGATTTGGAGCAGGGTTTAAGTGTAATAGTTGTTTGTGGGAAGTGTTAAGAGATTTGAGTGATGGAAATGTGTGGAAAGATTGTGTTGATAATTATCCACCAAACACTTTGGTAAATCCTTTCTTGGAGAAATTTGGATGGCTACATGATGAAGATCCAGACACCTTCAATATGCCAGATGACTATGTTATCCCTTGAGTTTTTTTTAAGTTAATCTTTTTTATTGCTTAAGAAAGAGCAACATCCAACTTCTTTTTCTTATTTTTTCTTTACTTTTTACAGTATTTTTTTTTTCATTAGGTTTGGGGGTTGGGATTTAATATATAGAGGTGATAGCTTCTTTTACTGATTTTTTTTTCATATATGTAAAACAAAAAGTTGTTCTTGATCCATAGGTGGATTCTTTACTTTCCCAGTAATTAGACGTTTGTCTTATATATCACAGGAAATTGTTCAATGTATGTACCAAGACTAATCATACTATATTGTTCTTAGTAAATTTTTTTCATTTTATTTTTCTTGCTGGTTAAACGTATTTTTGTTGGTCTAAGGCAGCTCAAAGCTACTCTTAAATAATATTGTCCATTGTGAACCAAAATTGCTGGGTTTTTTTTCTAGAAGTTATCACATCATTAAGAGTATCCCTGTCTTATACGCTCTCTGTTTCAGTTATGCGACCTATTTGATTAGGCATGAGGTTTAAGAAAGAAAAAAAAACTTCTGAAACTTGTGATCAATCTTAAACATGTCGTAACATTTGTGTGGTTGTAAGACTTAAAACTTATGTATGGTCTTAAAAATGCCAAAATAATTTTCATTTAAAATAAAATTAAAGTGTTTTCAAATTTAGAAAGGATTCGTTTTTTCAAACCGAACTATAAAGTAAATATTGTTGGAAATTTGCCTTTGGTGGGGAGGTGCATCCACCCGTATTTAATGACTTAAACACTAGGGTTCCGCATGTTGGAGGCTTTATTTCTTCACACGTGCATAATCTACTAAGTGAGTAGATGACCGCAGGGCCAAGAATCGTCAAATTTCATTGAGAAAATGAAAGAGATATTGGTCCACGAAGTAAGGTGTTTGATGCATGAAAATATGGTGTGGGACAAATCTACCACATCGGTGGGAAAAGAAAGAATTGCTCTCTTTATAAGTCTCAAAATTGGCTAAGGGCTTGGGACCCCAAGGGGTAATCCATGTGTTTGAAGGAGGGAGGACCTAGATGTGCTTGGGTTCAAGGCTAAGCCCACACACGCGCCGCCGCCGTCAGCCCGTCCGGGCTTGGGTCACGGGTCACGGTCTTTGGGCTTTGAGCTTCTTCTGATAGACCCCCAAATTGTATAATATTTACAGTTTGGTCCTTGGAGTTTCTGAAAAGGTGAAATTGGGAACGACGGAAGGCAGAAAGTTTCTGCCTACCGATTGGGTTGATGTTTGGGGCGTTATTGCACATTAATCAGCCATTACTTGGCTGATTAACTCCCTCTATAATCATCCATTACTTGGGTGATTAACTCACTTCTTCAATGGCCTTAAACAATCATTACTTGGGCTGAATTACTCACTCATTCAATGGCCGTTATTTGGCAGTTGAGGAGTCCCTCCCTTATGCTATATATTGGAGCTTTTTGGCTCAATTGTGGGACACAGATAAAATGAGACAACAATATACACACAGAGACAAAAACAGAAGAGAAACAACACAGATTATGTCCGCAGAAACAGTGTCAAAACAGAAACTCTTCCTTCCTTTTTTATTCTTCAGCAAGTCGTTTCGTGTTTGTTTTCTTCATCAGAATCAACCTATTTGCTTTGTAGTGTTAATTAGTTGTTGTTTTATCTTGGGAGACTATTGCCCGTTAACGTAAAAATATATACACAGGGCAATCTTGTCTTAAAGACAGAGAGTCATCTCTCGACTCAGCCTACAGTTGTAACAATCCAGATTTAGTGTTTCTTGATTTTAGGTTATCAAGATTTCAGACTCAACAAGCTTGCGGCAGTTCTGAACATTGGCTTGTTTGTTTATCTTTTCGAACACTTGTAATATTTATTTACTTCCCATATTGCTTTACCATATCCAACAGTTTTAAGACAAGATCATATTAGTGTTCGAAAGATGTCGGTCAAAAGTTGTGTGACCAAATCTGGATATGGCTGTGGTTTTCTGGTAGAAGAGACTTGTGATTATGCTGTTGAATCTCAACGTGTTCATGGTGTCACCGCTCCTGAGAGTGGTGGTAACAAGCGCCCACGAGAGGCTGGGGATGTCAATTGGGACAAGAGGAGAAGGCTGAAGATGTGGTTCTATCTTGTAGCAGAAGGCCTATATCTGTTCCAGACAAAGGATCTGAATTATGGTAAGAAGGAAATGGACACTCAGTCCGATGAAGTGACTGAAGTGGGCAAGAATTCGAAATTGGGATAAGTAATTTTTCTTCCTTGTCAAAAATAAGATTAAATGATGTCTGAATAAAAAGGGCTTAAAGTAAGGAGGAATATGAAAATGTTTTCTCAATAATTTATATTGCATTTTAAAATCAGAAGTTTAATCCCATCTTCCTTCCCGTTTAAAGATTGGATTTTGTAAACGACTTAAAAAGATCAATTCTTTTAAGTGTAATTATTAAAAGTGTGTAAAGTATGTTCGCACATACGAGGGAGAAAGATCCATTGACCGTACGAAAATTGTTACCACTCTTAAGTAAGCGCCAAGAATTGTCTGGGCACCAATCATAAGGGAAGAAGACTAAAAGCTAAAGAAGTTGAGCCTGTCACACTATTTGGCAGAAGATCCTTCATAGGATGATATTTGACACTCAGTCATACAAAGCCTACGGGCGACTGGAGTGGGGTCAAAATTCCTTTGATAGGATGATATTGGACACTTAGTCATACAAAGCCTACGGGCGACTGGAGTGGGGCCAAAATTCCTTTGATAGGATGATATTGGACACTCAGTCATACAAAGCCTACTGGCGACTGGAGTGGGGCCAGAATTCACTTCATAGGAAAAGTAATGGACACCTAGTGTGGTGGGCCAGAATTTCCAGGTCTCTAATGATCTGAAGGCCAAAAGAAAGGCAGAAGAGTAATGGACACCTAGTGAGGTGGGCTAGAGTTTCCAGGTCTTAAATGATCTAAAGGCCAAAATAAAGTCATAAAAGAAGTTGGACACTTAGTCTGCCAAAGCAACTGGAGTGGGCCAGAGTATCCATGTCATATATGATCCGGTTACGCCCTAACCACGGGTAAGAGGTTGTTCATGTGAAGCAACACCATCTCTAAAGTAGAAGGGGTTAGAGAGGTTGTCCTCAATAGGACTTCAGGGAATGGGATCACTCTCAGATAAGGTGATACATGTCCCAAACTTGGTTTAAGGGACGATGTTGGTCAAGCTGGTTTGAGACTAGTCCAACAGGTCTGTAATAACTAATAATGGTACAGTATGTATGTAGCCAAATGAATGATATATTTGTAATTTGTGCATATATGCCATCATAGATTAAGACACATTAAATAGAAAGTCATTCAAAAGCTAACGAAGTTGAGATTGTTGCCTTCTGTCGACATAAACCTTCAAAATGAATGTGAGGTAGGCGAAGAGGCAAAATCACATTTCCAAGTTCCGTCAAAGGAATAGCGAAAAAAGCACCGCTCCTCTAGAACTTAGTCACACCTACATGGGTGATTTGAAGTTTGTACAAAATAGAGGGGGAGATAAGTACTTTGTGACCTTCATTGATGATGGTACAACGTAGTGCATCCTTTGTTTGTTGAAAAGCAAAGATGAAGTTGTTGAAGCGGATAAGCGCTACAAAGCAGAAGTTGAAAATCAACTAAGCCTACGGATTGAGAAATTCGTAGTGATAGAGGGGGGAAATGTGAAGCATCGTTCATCAAATGACTGCTCATTACTCACCTCAGTCCAATGGTGTTAGCTAGTCACAAAGCCGTACGCCCAAATTATGTGGCGCAAGGCGATCTTTACCGCTAATGTGATTCTCAACAGAAATACGCATAAGGGTAAGGATAACCCTCCATGTGAGACATGAAAAGGATCTCACAAACAAATGTTGTGATGTGGGGTGGCTTAGTAGAGGTTGGAATACCGAAACAGGTCAAGTTGGACCTAAGACTGTAAATTGCATTTCCACTGGATCTGTAAATAACAGTAGTGCTTATCGCCTCTTGGTGTCAAAGAATGTTGAATTATTTGAAGATAACTTTCCTTGAAAAGGAAAAAGGAGTAATTGCTCGAGGTTAACAAGAACCCGCGAGGGCCTGACTGTCCTGAACTAGACGTTCTGTATCTATAGGACTCGGAAGTTGTTGTCTATCCGGAACTTAATATTTATAGATCTACAGAACTCAGGGATTCTAGATGTTGAACCGAGACGGAGCAAAGAGGGGACAAAGACTTGTTCCAGGCCTTCTAGCTTGTATGGTTGAGAACGAACCATGGACAATTAATAAAGAATTGTCATCTCTAAAAGCGCTGCTTTGGAAAGAAGCTAAAAAGAGAAATAGATTCCATCATATAGAACCATACTTGTGTAATGGTTGATCTTCCTCCGGGAAAAGAACCTTTGGGTTGTGAAAAAGAATACTCAAAAGTGAGTACAAAGTAGATGGATCTACTGACGAGTATAAGGCCTCGGCTACTTGTACATGTGCTCCCCTGTGAGTAGGTTAACATCCAGGGCCATTGCAATCTTGCGTGGCATGGAGGTTGGAATAGCCTTCCTAACCGGAGAGTTGGAAGGGGAGGATCAGAGTTGGTTTGTTGGACTGTTGGGCTTCTTCCTGAACTTTCATTTTGGTCCCTGAAATGTTTACATTTTGGTTCTGGAAGTTTCAGATAAAAACAGAAATAATGAGTCTGACCACAGAAAGATTGACTCTGAAGTTAAAAAACCAAAAGTTGGAAAACCAACAGTCTGAGAGTGGAAGTTATATTGAAACAAAAGATATGGGTATCACAAATGACATCTTAGGAATTGGATTTCTAAGACATCTAACGGACTGGTCTAACTCCAAACTCAGTTGTAAGATAGTTGACAGTCTCGTTGAAGCCACCAATGGATATGAATCATATAACTGATTGAAATCATAGTGCACCCATGTACAAGGAGCGATATACGCAGGTCACATGTAGTTCAATGTATTGTACAGACTAAAACCGACCGGATATCGATCTATAAAGCAGATCAGTTGAACTAAGGTTCACTGATGATTTTAATAAATGATCAATAGAAGGCGTTAAGTCAGATATGACGATATATGAAATATTCTCTTATCTAGGATCATGGTATTCTGGATGTCCAGCGGTTCTGGAAGAATACAGTGATACAAACTGGACATCAGATATGAAGAATACCAAAGCCACAAGAAAATGTGTATGGTGGGTCTTGGAAAGTCCTCTAAGCAAACTTGCATCGGCCGATTCATGATGGAATCGGAGTTTATCGTTTTATACAAAGCATGAAATAAGTTGAGTAACTTCACGACTCCTTAGAGGACGTCCCTTATTGGGAGAAACTTGTGCCTTCAGCAGTTATACACTGTGGCTAGCCGGTCGGCTTTAGGAAGGACACGGATGACGACGTCTAGACATATCTGTCAGGATCTGTCGGAGACATAAGACCGTACGGCAGTTGATCATCACGGGTGTCACTTCGTTGATTACTAATCAAAGGATATAGATGACCCTTTTAACTAAGGGACTACCCGAAGATCAAGTGTTCTGCATGTGTAGGGGAACGGGCTTAAAACCCAAACAATATGAATCTTTACAGTGGTAACCCAACCATACTGACCGGAGATCCCAAGAATTTGGTTCAATGGGAAAACTAAGCTGCAAAAGGTTCAGTTGAGCGCTTCGGTGGAAGCAAGAGCACTTCAGATAATGATTCTGTAAAAAAACATGAATCCAAAGTTATTCCCGCGATAGACATTAAAGTGCTACCTGCATGGTGGGTAAAGGTTAAGCTTCCAAACCTTTAACGATCCTCAAACGGTTGAGGTTAAGGTTGGAGAAACTTTTAATGATTCTTAATACTTGTGAAGTGGGGTATAACAGGATACCTTGTAGGAGATCACCTATTTAAGTGTGAGGACAGGCCTCCTCAAATGAACGCACTTAAGAATCCAAGTGTGTCCATGGCCACAACGGACATAACAATAAGAATGAAAACAAAGAAGGAGAGTTATTGTATTGGTATCATTATCTTGGCTTACACTAAACACTGATGATTCAAGACATCACGTTCACCGCGTAGTATGTAAGTCCGATGGTATTCAACTAGGGAAGGTTCAAAGCAGAAGCTACCTCTCCTGATGCAATATCTTTTCACTGAAAGTAGGCACCTTGTGTGTGCGCCAAAATCTCTTTCAAGAGAGGACTGTTGGAAATTTGTTTTGGTGGGGAGGTGCGTCCACCCGTATTTAATAACTTAAACACTAGGGTTCCATATGTTGGAGGCTTTATTTCTTCACACGTGCATAATCTACTAAGTGAGTAGATGACTGCAGGGCCAAGAATCGTCAAATTTCGTTGAGAAATGAAAGAGATATTGGTCCACGAAGTAAGGTGTTTGAGGCATGGAAATATGGTGTGGGACAAATCTACCACATCGGTGGGAAAAGGAAGAATTGATCTCTTTATAAGTTTCAAAATTGGCTAAGGGCTTGGGACCCCAAGGGGTAACCCATGTGTTTGAAGGAGGGAGTGCCTAGATGTGCTTGGGTTCAAGGCTAAGCCCACACGCGCGCCGCCGCCGCCCGCCCGTTCAGTCCGGTCCAGGCTCGGGTCACGGGTCACGGGTCACGGGTCACGGGTCACGGGTCACGGGCTTTGGGCTTCTTCTGATAGACCCCTAAATTGTATAATATTTTACAGTTTGGTCCTTGGAGTTTCTGGAAAGGTGAAATTGGGAACGACGGAAGGCATAAAGTTTTTGCCTACCGTTTGGGTTGATTTTTGGGGCGTTATTGCACATTAACCAACCATTACTTGGCTGATTAACTCCCTCCATAATCAACTATTACTTGGGTGATTAACTCCCTCTATAATCAACCATTACTTGGGTGATTAACTCCCTCCTTCAATGGCCTTAAACAACCATTACTTGGGCTGAATTACTTACTCATTCAATGGCCATTAACAACCATTATTTGGCAGTTGAGGAGTCCCTCCCTAATGCTATATATTGGAGCCTTTTGGCTCAATTGTGGGACACCGAAACATAGAGAAAACGGGACAAGAATATACACACAGAGACAAACCAGAAGAGAAACAACACAGATTTTGTCCTCAGAAACAGTGTCAAAACAGAAACTCTTCCTTCCTTTTCTATTCTTCAGTAAGTCGTTTCGTGTTTGTTTTCTTCGTCAGAATCAACCTATTTGCTTTGTAGTGTTGATTAGTTGATGTTTTATCTTGGGAGACTATTGTCCGTTAATGTAAAAGCATATACACGGGGCAATCTTGTCTTAAAGACAGAGAGTCATCTCTCGACTCAGCCCACAGCTGTAACAATCCAAATTTAGTGTTTCTTGATTTCAGGTTATCAAGATTCAAGACTCAACAAGTTTGCGGCAGTTCTGAACATTGGCTTGTTTGTTTATCTTTTCGAACACTTGTAATATTTATTTACTTCCCGTATTGCTTTACCATATCCAAAAAATATGTCCACATAAATCGAAATAGAAGAAATATGTTGTTCCTTCTAATATGTGATTTTTTCCACGCAGCTAACAACTTGGGCGTTTCTAAATCATTTGGGGAAGAAAACAGCAACGTATACTTACTCATTTCTCCTTACCCCACTTCTCTTAATGTCCTAGTGTGTGAATTCATTTTTTGTATTCATGACTTTGGTGCATGTCCAACTAAGACAATTTAAGATGCACATGAGGAACCAAAATTTCAACATCCAAAGTAGTCCCAACAGTATCAATAAAAGTTGAAGTTGTGCCTTGTTCCTATTCTTAGGAATTTAATTATTTGAAGCTTGAAACCTAATTTTTGGCACTATATCTCTTCCAAAACTCAAAGGGACCACAAAGCTCAAGTTCCATGTATATCACAAAGTTTCAGTATGACAAATTTATTGGTGTTAGAACGTATTACACCCATTGTTTTATGGGATCAAGATTTGGGAGATCAATTGGATGGCTTTAGAAGTGGTACGTTGAATATGTGGCGGGGATCAACAAGTTACCACGAGATATATTTATTTATTAATTATATTATCCATGCATGTTCAATGAATATTATTTAAACTATAAAAAAAACGTAAAATTTTGCATGAAAATTAAAATTGAAGCTCAACAATCTTGTCCAATGCAGAACAAAACCTCGAGAAGTATATGTACTAATGCACTGTGGTTGCTAGAAGTAAGCGCTGCAAATGGGCGGTTTGGCTAAAGTTGTACGGATCGAGATGTGCTGAACTAATAATGAGTTAATACTCATCTTGTCCAAAATTTACTTGGACTAAGATGGATTGAGTCAAGATGAGCGGAATAATATATCACAATCCAACTCGTTCAACTTGGCCAAACTTTTTTTCTTTCTTTTTAGAGATATCAACGAACACTTTCAACCAAATATTCCCAAATAAGTTGTCATACATATTAAAAAAATTATAATTTTATACAAACAAGTCCTTTGTGTCAAGATAATTAAGCAAAATATCTCAACTAAAAAAGGGAGAGCTTCAAAAGATCTCTCTTTTTATTTACATGGTAAATTACTAGAAAGAAAAGTTTAGACGTTTAAACTTGTACTATTTACCTCCTCATAATTTCATGAATTACAATAACCTCTTTTATTGTACTTTTTCTATAATAAATCTTTTATTCTTCCGTCCATGATATTAATGCACTCAATTTGAATTAGAGCTGGCCAGTGGGCCGGGTCGGGCCGGTCCCGCTCCGACACCGCCCCGGTCCCGCTCCGGTCCCGCCCCAAATTCGAATAGTTAAAAAAAATTGTTGTATCGGGACTCGAACCGGGACGGGACAATGTCTCATCCCGACCCGGCCCGGCCCACCCCAGTCCCGCCTGTCCCGGACCGATCCCGATCCCTCCCGAAATCCCCCTTTTGCAAAAATAACCATTGCACCAACGATCATTTTACAGTTTGGCCGTTGTGCAACGGCCATTTTTGGCCTCCCCCAACCCCCCCCCCCCTTAATATTTATTTTTAACTCATAAGTTATTATATTTACACTTTAACCCAATTTTCCAACTATAAATACCTCATTTTCTCTTCATCTTTCTCACAAATCTTCCTACAATCTCTCTAATCTCTCAATCTATCTCTCTACAAGTCTACTAAATATTCAATTTTATTTATTCATTTGGGAATTGGGAGTGAAGTTGGCAACTAGCTTGAGGATCTTCCTTCGAGCAAAGTTTCAATTTTCTACCTCTCGATTACACGTCGGCGTTTGGTACATTCGTTCCTTCATTAAATTATTATTGTCTGTTTATTTTATTTAGCGCACTTAATTTCATTTACTTAAATTATTTATTAGTATAATTATAAATTTATAATGGAAGGATTTAAACGTATGCTTACAGGTAGGGGTCAGACTTCTTCTAGTAGGGGCAACAAGGGCAAGGGTACTTCTTCTAGTCATCATATTCCTACACGAGATGATTTTGTTGATACTGAATATTTTCCTACAATACCATTAGATTTAGATGAGGAGTTATTTTCTGGAACTCAAGAAGACTTTAATTTAGACGATAATCTAGATGATACACCCACTAATGTTGATCACAACACACCCACTAGTGCACCTTCAACTGAAATGCCTCATATTCCCCCTAGTATGAGACGAGATCCAGCAAAACAACCATTAAAATCAGATGCATGAATATTTTTTGATAGAGACATAGAGAATCAAGTAGCTAGATGTAAAATTTGTAAAGATGTTTTAAAATTTAAAACTGGAAAAGGTCACGGTGGGAAGGGAGTTTAATGAGACACATAGTAAGGGCTCATCCAGCTAGGTATGCCCAATACGAGGCTTCAAAATCGGGTGCGCAAATGCCCGCTCCATCGGGACAAGGTTCACTTACTGATACTGTCTCGGACCAAGTACAGGGTCAAATTAACCCTATGACGGGGGAAATTGTAGGCCCTAAATACAATAAACATAGAGATAGGGAAGCAATAGCAAAATTAGTTGTTGGGGAGGGTTTGCCTTTTTCATTTTCTTCATCTCCCGGTTTTATTCATTACATTAGAGATATGTATAATCCTGCTTTTAACGGTTTTCCTAGATCAACTGTTAAGAGAGATATATTTAAATTTGCACATGAATATCAACAGTATTTACGTTATTCATTATATCATTTTAATGGCAAAGTGACTATCACTTCTGATATAGGCCGTAGTACTAACGGCCATGATTATTTACTGGTAACTTGTCATTGGATAGATTATAAATGGTCTATGCAAAAACGTATCTTAGCGTATAGATATATAGATGATAGGCACACTGGTAATTTTATTGCAGAAAATATTTATCAAGTGTGCGATTATTACCGATAAAATTATGACTATTACATTAGATAACGCTTCTTCTAACAATTACGCTATTACATTTTAAAAAATAGTTTAACTCCATATTTTCCAGATCATTTTCATATAAAATGCGCGTGTCATATATATAACTTAATTGTAAAGTATGGTCTATCACTTTTTGAAGACATTCTTAGTAAAATACAATTTGCTATAAACTTTATTTTTAAAAATAATAGAATACAACGAAGAAAAGAATATAAAAAAACTTGTCACGATTGCCAACTACCTTATAGAAAAATTTCAGAAGAAGTACCCACTAGGTGGAATTATTTATACGAGCAACTACTTGTTGCTTATGACTATAGAAAACCTATAACTTTATTTTTTAACTCTCATAATCAAAATCCAGCTTATATGGTTGTAAATAGCGATTGGGTAAAATTTCCGAACTTATTGTATTTTTAGAGAAATGTTTTCAAGCAACAAAAGAATTTTCCGGTATATATTATCCTACTATTTCAACTATGTTGTTGTATATAACTCTAATATTTTTATTACTTAGTGAATATATGGAAAAACCAGCTTATATGGCATCTATTAAAAAATGTTTATCAAAATTAAAAAATTATTTTATTCCTATTCCCATTATTTATATTATTGGTGATGTATTAAATTCGACTATTAAAATAGACTGTACTAAATAACTTATTGAAACTATTTACGGTTGTATAGAAGTACTACCACCTCCAAGTCCCAAAAATCCAAATCACCCACCACCTATTGAACAAACTAAAGAAGAAGTGTTGTCTATCGTAGAAGACGAATGCAAAAAAGTATATAGGTTTTACCAACAAGAAAATGCTAGTAACCTACCAGCTTCCATACCATCTTCTTCTTCTTCAACACAACCTCACAAAAGATATGATGTTTCTGCGGCTAGTATTGAAAGCCTCAGAAATAGAATGTGCGGTCGTACCGCTACTAACCAAATTAGCGAGTTTGATATTTTTGTTTTGCAGGGTTCTATACCGTACCAAGCAATTCTCAATGAAGAAGGACATGAAGACTTGCTGAAATACTGGAGGGGGAATGAGAAGACCTTTTCGACACTTTCAATGATGGCCCGAGATGTTTTGAACATTCAAGCGTCATCAACTGCGTCTGAAAGCGCTTTTTCTACCTGAAGATATCAAATAGGAGAGCAGAGACACTCATTAGCCGGAGACAGCTTGGAGATTGTAGTATTATTCAGAGATTGGATGCGAGCGGAGCGGAGAAGGTGCTGTCAATCGGAGATCAACAAAGAAGAAGACGAAAACTACAATGAAATTTTATCCGAAGGTGGTGGAAGCGACGTGGATCAATTTGACCAACAAATACCAATTCCAACCGAAGAACCACAATAAGTTATCAAGAAACTAGAACATGTTTTTTTAAGAATGTAATTTTTTTAATTACAAATTTATTATGTAATTTGCAACCTTTGGACAACACCACAAAGTTGCAATTTTGACAATTGTATTTATATTACAAAAAAATCATATGTCTATTAAATAATATAAGAGGCACAAAAACAGTCTTGTGATGTTTTTATTACACTATCTTGTCTTGTTTAATTATTGAGTTTTAAGTTTTTCATTTTTTATACATATGTTATAAAATAAAAAATAAAAAAACCGCCCGGATCCATATCCCGCCCCCGACCCGATCCCGCCCCGACCCGATTCCGACGGGATCGGGATCGGGACGAGACTTCGACAAATCCTGCCAAACCCGATCCCGCTTGACCCACCAGCCCCGATCCCGATCCCGCCCCCTTCACCCGTCCCGCCCCGCCCTGACCCCGCCAAACCCGGCCCTGCAGTCCCTAGACCGGCCCACTGGCCAGCTCTAATTTGAATCCAGACGTCACTCAATGCAAAAGCATTTAATAACATCAAATTTTATGAAAAATAAGCTACCCATCTACAATAATAACAATAACATACCCGGTGTAATCCCATAAAATGGGGTTTGGGGAGGGTAGAATGTAGTAAATGAAATATTACAACTATAACATGTATTTTGGTTTTCAAATTTGTTGGAGCAAAAGAGGACCTGTTGGGTACTGACCAGACCAGGCGATGAGAATAAGAGAGTCCTTTCGAACAAAATCAAGACAAAAAAAGAGGTCTTCTTTATTTTTCTTGATATTCTTGACTCTTCTGAGCCCTTTCTTTCCTTCGTCGCTTGCTGCTCTAATTCATGTTCTGTCTAGGGACTAAGGATTTGCCCCAGCTTGGCGAATCGCATCCCCTCACAACGAATTGTATTGTCAACCTCCTGATTGTCTTCTTATAGTTTTCCGTTTCATGTTTGGGATACGTGTCACCATTGATATCGACACATCTGAGATCGCCAAATACTCGAGAGTTCCTCTATTTAATTATTTTCCTTCTTCTTGTTGGTGGATCTTCTCTTATGGCCTTCACCCCCCGCCCGAAAATAGAGAACCAGGCCTCTTTCTGATCTATTCATTTATGCAAGCAGGAAGGATCCAGAGCATTGCCTCCTCCTATTCAAGACGCTTCAACTAGTTCAGTTTGACTATTTCTCAGGAGTAGTTGCATTGCTAGTAGGCATAAAAGAAGTAGTGCCTTAGCTTATCTGTAACTACTTGACTGTAAGGAGATGAGGTCAATAAAAAAATATGTTAATTAATCAAAGGTCCAATTGATCACCACGTGATCTCGTAGTTCCTACGGGGTGGAGATGCTGGGGTTGGTCCATAGATTTTTCTTCCTTTTCTTTTGTCATTTTTTCTCAAAGGGTTGAAGGGAGATAGTGTATCAAGTTGTTCACAAGGGTCAAACCTCCCTTGTTGTCTTGCTTGCTTTCGGATAATAGGTGAGCCCAGTACCCAAAAAACCTTACTTTTTCATTTACTCTAAAAAGTAGTAAATATCTATCCTAACTCTTGCATATTCAGCATGTGGCACTTAGGTGTGAAGGGCATTGCTTTTGGTGTAATCCATATCTCTTCCCCTGCTTTGCCTGCATTGCTACTTTGCTTCCTCTTTGAATGGATTGGATCCGCTGCCCTTCTAACACATCGCCACCAGGATCGTTGAGGCCCCATGAAGACGATTATAGAGAATAACTCGGTCTCTTGCTTCTATTAGTCAGGTACATGAATCTTATCTCTTTAAATTCCTACCCCCTTGTAAATCCCAGAACTATAGCTCAAAATGATAATGTAGTGGATGTGTTGGGATTTGAAAGATGGCGGGCGATAGGGACTCTGAATTTCCTTCAGCTGGAAAGGCATCTATATCGTAGATGTGCCACAGAATCACCAATGAATCTAAGGCCACGACGGGGACTGGGAGGAGCAGACAAAGAGAGTATAGAAAGAGTAGAGTCTTCACTCAGTCTATGAGAGAACTCCCTCTCTGATTGACATTATTCTAGTTGGTAGGCGTGCGAGACTAATACATTATGAGTTCAATCCATCCTATTTTATAGAAAAATGAATATTCCTTGCTCATTATCAGACAATCACTTATTCACAAACTTCGTGTGGGGAAAATAGTTTTCATTTCTATTCTAGACCCGCCTGCTGACCTTATATATATCTTACTCTTTCTTGGTCTCTTCCAAGGATCGGTGGAAGAATCCGCCCGAATCGAATTTTTTTAGGAACTCAAACCGCCCCTTGCCTGATCAAGTACTTGTTGCTTCGCTGGTAGACCTAATAATGTTAGGGTTCCAAACCTCGGTTCTTAAGGATTTCAAACGCATCCAATTAATTGATATCCGATTGAAGAAATCATAGATTCACGTCGCCTACTTGCTGAAAGCAAAAATGGAATGGCCGATCATGAATTCTATGACATTTTTAAGACCCTACTAATCAGCCAACCACTTTTTAGTTCATAATGAATGAACCCACGGATGAAGAAAGAATATCCCCTCCCTTTTACTAAACCATGGGGAGCCCCGAGTAGTTTACCGGACAAATTGAGTTCTAATGATGATACATGGAACCCTAACCTAAGTAGGCCTACTAGCGAAGCAAATCAGTCATTCACAACCACTGATGAAGGATTCCTCGAAAAGTTAAGGATTAGTAATCCTTTTTAGAAATCGAATGGCGACAACATGGACAAATAAGAGATAGGCAAGAATCTATTCTTGAACTCTAGAGAATACGCGGAAAGAGTTTCATCAGAGCGATAGGGAAGCTTTTTCGGTGCCATGGAGTTAGACCAGTGAGCTATTACGCTTTCATCAAAGGGCGGGTTCCACAGTTAACTAAGAAGACGATCGATTGGCTTGGAGAGAAAAGGAAACCAACTCCTCAAGAATCCATGTCATTTGCCTGTCATATGTTGCCACAGAGTCATAAATACTCAAAGTCAGCTCCTGGCTCGCGAAAGTCATCCTTTGTATCACCTCAAGAGAAATGACATATATAAGATTATTGCTTAAAGAGTTTCATTCGCCGGAATCAAAGGGTGAAAACTCCAAAACTAGTAAATAAAGGGTGCTTGTGTTGTGGTTGAGTTACGAGGTTCTACCACTACAGGTCCCAATTGCATGCTCCTATTTTTGGATCAAGAAAAAAATGGCTCGAATGGTATGATCCCTTTCTCACCCCATAATAGGTCTCCTCAGGGAAGTCATTTAGCAGTTGTCCGAGCAATTGCATTGAATACAAATTTTACAAATTTCATTTTTTTCCTAAATTTACTCTTCCCACATTGGGCCTACCTTATGGTAGGAGGTGCTTGAAAAGGGGGAAGTTGGTCCCCTTGCGACCCGTGATGTTTTGATCCTTCCTTTCTTTCTTTCTCTATCGGTTTTTTTTGTAGGGAAGGGGAAAATCTTGATTCTCATAGATTAGACAATACACATGTGCAACCTAGCTAATTGATGTCATAAGCAATCTTCCTGATCTAAAAGCAGTTTGAAATCGTAATTTCACACTCAGCGTGAAGGAAAGTAGATTTCCCGAAGGTAATGCTAGGGCATTTTTAGTACTGACGATATATTCCAAATAACAAGACATTTTTCGAATAAGTCAATTCATTTGGGATCGTATTTAGCCTTACAAGATGATCCTTGCTGATTCACACAAGATTCCGCGTGCCCATACTACCCGGGTCATAGCCTCAATTAGTGATGCTTTCGGCTACTAGACTTTCGCCATCTAGGGTGTCCTACTTTCTCTATGATGGGGAATGTCCCCTTATACTGAATACATGCCTAGATCGTTTGTACAAACAAACTGTCGCGGTGCCACAACCTTCTAACTAGACATTCCTTCTCTGACTCAATCAGGGGCTAATCTGTTCATCGTGACCTATTATGGGACATACAATGCATTGCAGACGTATCTAAAGATTAGGCAGAAGAAGAACTAGAACTAGAATTCTTTGATTAAGAACAGGCAAATCAGAATTTTCACTTCGAATTTTGGACCTCAACATCCTGCTTCTTTGAAGTGAAGCGACTTCGTTCATTCCCGAGTCGATAATTGCCAGAGGATGGAACCCAGTAATGGCACATCAGCTTACCGATTCTAACATCAGCATTCATTGGAAGAGGGTAAGATTTTTTTGTGGATATGGCGTATCAACACCTTTTGCATCGTTTCATTTGAAATGTAATATAGTGTTAGGCCAAAGTAATAGGAATTAGACCTAACAAGATTCCAAATAGAAGAACTTCAATCATTTTTATTTGTTTGAAAGGAGAAAAAAAGGCACTTTCCCTATCATACGATTCTGCCAGACTATTCTATTTCATTCATTCTCCATTCCGTCTACTAGTAGGGGATTCTATTAGACTAAAAGTCCTTACGGCTCCTTGTGATTGTGAATTGAATGAATAAACTGATGAAATCAAGAAATAATTCAACTAACCGTTCGAACCAAGAACAAGAAATGGAAGAACAGAAGTCGGATGGGTTCACAAAGATTATGTGGCTAAAAAGTAAAAAAGATGTATCGACCTTTTTGTGTTCTTTCTAAATGGAGCTACGTGAGGGAAAGCTCAGCCTTCTACTCTGCCGCAAAAGGGGGCCACTTTCTCCCCCCCCCCCTCCAAAATGTCAGTTAGGCCATCACATTCTCTTCTTTCTCTCCCTGCCGAGCTTGTTGGAGTGTCTTTGCCAAGATCTAGTTAATTTTTTTCCCGCAGACCTTATCTCTACCTTTGTGGGGTAGATAGGCTATTTCCGATAGATCCATTTAAAAATTGAAAAAGAAACAAAAAAGAAGAAGCTACCATTATAATTAACTCCATGGATATATACTTATATTCAGTGTAGTAAAAATTAATTTCAAGCTTTGGTCATGAAAGAAAGAAGAGAAAGTAATAATTTACTATTTCACTTTTCCTCATCGTGTATAAGGGCATAAAAACTATGAGGTCCACAATATATTTGTGGTATAGAATTATTAGTAATTATTGGTGAAGACCCTTTCGTGTTTTCTTACTTTTGAAAAGTCATATGCAGGCATGGGACCTAACTATAATTCAATGAATAATTTTACTAGAAGCTATAGAAAATAGAAATTCATGTGAAAGTCAACATCATAAGGATAAGTTTAGTTGAAGCTAGCTAGAGTCTTGGGACATTAATTTCCTTCATGTTCTGTAGTTTTCAATTGTTAATTCCGTGATGTACTCGACTCCTCTACATATATAGATGAGAGGCATTTGTCATATTAAAAGTCTAGATTAAACTCATTTGCAAAAAAATTTAATCATTGTTACATTTTAGGAAAAAATATTGTTGGAAATTTACTAATGTGGAATTAAGTTTATCTCATTATTTATGACTCAAACAATTGGGGGCCCGCATGTCGGAAACGTCATTTTCACACACGTGCACATGTAGTGCTAAGTATCGCAAATTTCATTAGTGAAAGAGATATTGGTACGTAAGTAATACGTTTGAGACATAGAATGATGGACGGTTATTGGCCAAATGATAAAATATTCCACATTGGTAAACAAAGGAAGAAGTGTAAGATGAAACGAAGCCTGAAATCACCGCTGGTCGCGCGCAGCCGTAGCCGAGGCGCCGAGGCGCCTCCCGAGCGATCTTGTGGCGCTAATTGGGTGTTCGCATGGTGGTGTCGCGGCGCTAATTCGCAGAGTCAGCGCCGGAGGCGTAATCTTTGCGACGGGAAGATAGAAAGTTCTGACTTTTGGGCTGGTTTTGGAGCATTGAATCTCCATTATTTGACACATGAATTCAGCCATTATTTGGCTGAATGTAACCCCTCAATAAGTGTCATTACGTGGCTATTGAAAGGCTATTAGTTGGCTAGTTGAAGGGTTATCTCCTTACACTATAAATTGAGGTCTTTGGCTCAATTGTTCAACACTAAGAAAAACACTTACAGAATTTTCTGAAATCTTCTTCTTCCTCTCTAGCAAGTTTACTATACTCAAAGTTATTCAAGAGTAACACTTGAGTTTCCTTTGTTTGTTAAGTTGATGTTGTATCTTGAGAGACTATTGCCCAAAAACATAAAATGATATATACGGGGCAATCTTATCTTAAAGATAGAGTGTCATCACTCGACTCAGCAAATCACACAAGGAGTTTGTTTCGTTCTTGATTCCAATTTGTTGTAATCTTTAGTTATCCTTTCTAGAAAATTATAATATTTTCTTACTTCCCATTTCCTGCAATTGTTGTAACCCACAATTTTAAGACAAGATTGTTGTAAGTGCTTAGAAAGTTGACTAGAAAAGAACAACTCATTTCTGATTTTG
This sequence comes from Anisodus acutangulus, assembly GCA_029783415.1. Taxonomy (NCBI): domain Eukaryota; kingdom Viridiplantae; phylum Streptophyta; class Magnoliopsida; order Solanales; family Solanaceae; genus Anisodus; species Anisodus acutangulus. The sequence continues at coordinate 27,664,424 of CM056493.1, forward strand.
TTGTTGATGCTACTCAAGGCAACCCCTCTGCATTCCCCACTGCTCAAAGCACACCCAATGCCTTTCCGGTTGCTCAAGGCTCATCCAGCGTATTTCCTGCTGCTCAAGGGAACGTTATAGTTCCTCTACCCGCTGGATTCCACCATGAACGCCCAGAAAAGTTCATGGGCTCCAACTTCAAGAGATGGCAGCAGAAGATGTTGTTTTATCTTACTGTTATGGGAATGACTCATTTCCTAACAGAAGATCCTCCACAAGCTGGAGATGAAGTGGACCATTCGTCTATTGAAACGGTTGAAGGGGGCCAAGGTATCCATGTCATTAATGGCATGAAGATGGTTCTTGATGCATGAAGTCATAGTGATTTCATGTGTAAGAACTATATTTTGAACTGCCTGTCAGACCCACTCTACATGGTGTATTACACCGTAGGCACCGCCAAAGAGTTATGGGAAAAACTACAGAATAAGTACAACGCACAAGATGCTGGTACAAAGAAATTCATCGTTGGGAAATTTCTGAAATTTCAAATGGTGGATAGTAAAACTGTGATGTCCCAAGTCCAGGAATTCCAAATGATTCTACATCACTTGGATTTGGAAGGTATGAAACCAAATGAGCAGTTTTTTGTTGCATCACTGATTGAAAAGTTACCTCCCTCGTGGAATGAGTTTATGAGTTACTTAAAACTCAAGACAAAGGAAATGACCTTTGAGGAACTTATTATCAAACTCCAGATTTAGGAAGATAATAAGAAGGTCTTGCCTAGGGGAAAACAACCCGCTGAGGCAAAGGAAAATCTGGTTGAGGCCAAAGGGAACCCAAGCAAGAAGCGCAAGTTCCAGAAAGACGGCAAGACCCAGGCGGCAGTAGTGCTTGAAGCAAACCTTGCTAAAAATCCCATGCAATAGTGGATGGACACGGGTGCTACCAGACACATCTGTTCCAATAGAGATGCATTCTCTACATATACACTAGTTACAAATAAGAAGTTGTTCATGGGTAACAATGCTTCCTCTTACGTGCTGGGGGTAGGAAAGGTAGTCCTGAAGATGACTTCTGAAAAGGAGCTCACTTTGAAGGAGGTGATGCATGTCCCTGAGATTAGGAGAAATTTAATTTCAGGTCATTTATTGGTTAATGTTGGTTTTAGGCTAGTATTTGAGTCCAATAAATTTGTAATCACCAAGAATGGAATTTTTGTGGGAAGAGGCTTCGTCTGTGAAGGCCTCTTCAAAGTTAACGCCATGTCTGTAATACGTGCAAGCAATAATATTGAAGTTTCTTCTTACTTGCTTGAGTCCTCTAATTTATGATACCATAGATTAGGACATGTTAACTATAAGTCCATTCTAAGGTTAGTTAAGTTGAAGTTATTGCCGTCTATCAACGTAAACCCTCAACATAAGTGTGAGGTGTGCGTAGAGGCAAAACTCACAAAGATTCCTTTTCGATCCGTCGAAAGGAATACCGCTCTTGTAGAACTTATTCACACAGATATATGTGATTTGAAGTTTGCACAAACTAGAGGGGGGAACAAGTACTTTGTGACATTCATTGATGATAGCACAAGGTATTGTTACCTTTACTTGTTGAAAAGTAAAGATGAAGCCTTTGAAGCGTTCCGATGTTACAAAGCAGAAGTTGAAAACCAACTAAGCGTTCGTAGTGATAAAAAGGGAGAATATGTAGCGTCATTTGAGGAATATTGTGTCGAGTCGGGCATAGTTCATCAAACGACGGCTCCATACTCACCTCAGTCGAACAGTGTTGCAGAACGCAAGAACCGCATATTGAAGGAAATGATGAATGTCTTGCTCATCAATTCCGATGTTCCCCAAAACATGTGGGGATAAGCCGTCCTTACCGCTTATACGATTCTTAACAGAGTCCCACATAAGGGTAAGGACACAACTCCATATGAATCATGGAAGGGAAAGAAACCCACCTATAAATATTTAAAGGTGTGGGGTTGTTTGGCAAAGGTCGAAGTACCCAAGCCAAAGCAGGTCAAGATTGGGCCAAAGACTGTAGATTGCATTTTCATCGGATATGCAAATAACAGTAGTGTTTATCGCTTCTTAGTGCATAAGTCAGATATTCCAGATATCCACGGGCGTACAATCATGGAATCAAGGAATGCTCAATTCTTTTAGAATACTTTTCCTAGAAAGGAAAAAGACATAACCTCTCGAAAATGAAGTTATGAACAAAGCTCTCAGGAACCGGGAGTCGTTAACTGCCCGGATCTAGATGGTTCAGATCTAGTGGACTTCGAAGTGGCTGAATATCCGAAATCTAGTATTCCAGATTCTCAGAACTTGGAGACTCTAGAGATGGAACCAAGGCGAAGTAAAAGGGCTAGGAAGGATAAATCCTTCGGTCTTGACTTTATGGCTTATATGGTTGATCACGAACCAAGGACAATTGCTGAAGCATTGTCAACTCCAGAGGCACCACTCTGAAAAGAAGCAATTGAGAGTGAAATAAACTCCATCCTGCATAACCATACTTGGGAGTTGGTTGATCTTTCTCCGAGAAATAAACTATTGGGTTGCAAGTGGATGCTCAAACGGAAGTATAAAGCAGATGGATCTATAGATAAGTACAAGGCTAGGTTGGTAGTCAAGGGCTATCGGCAGAAGGAAGGCTTTGACTATTTTGACATGTACTCCCCGGTGTCTAGAATGACGTCCATATGAGTATTCATTGCGATCGCAACATTGCGTGACCTTGAGATACATAAAATGGATGTCAAGACAGCCTTCCTAAATGGTGATTTGAAATAAGAAATTTATGGAACAACCCGAGGGGTATGTGGTTCCAGGGCAATAGAAAAAAGTCTGTCGACTTGTCAAATCTTTATATGGGCTGAAACAGGCCCCGAAGCAATGGCATGAAAAAATTGATAGTACTCTACTATCGAAGGATTTCTCCATTAATGAGTGTGAAAAATGTGTCTACATGAAAGGTAACTCTGACTCGTTCATCATGATATGCATGTACGTAGATGACATGTTGGTCACAGGGAGCAGTCCTAGCTTGATTCTAGAGACTAAGAACATGTTGAAATAATGCTTCGACATGAAAGATATGGGTATCACAGATGTCATCTTAGGGATAAAGATCTCTAAGATGTCTAACGGACTGATCTTATCTCAGTCTCGCTACATCGAGGATGTGTTGAGAAAGTTTGAGATGTTTGACAGTTCGCCTATGAAGTCACCAATGGATAGAAATCAAAAGCTTGATAAAAATCGTGGTGCACCCATATGCCAAGAGCAATATGCACAGGTGATTGGGAGTTTGATATACATAACAAATTGTACCCGACCTGATATTGCTTATGCAGTCAACAAGTTGGCTAGGTTTACCTGTAATCCGAGTAATGATCATTGAAAGGCGTTGAATCGGGTACTACGATACCTGAAATACACGTTAACTTACGGGTTGCATTATTTGAGATATTCAGTTGTACTAGAGGGGTACAGTGATGCAAACTGGATATCTGATATAGAGAACACCAAGTCCACCAAGTCCACCAGTGGGTATATATTTACAATTGGTGGTGGAGCTGTGTCTTCCTCTAAGCAAACTTGCATCGCCTGATCCACGATGGAATCAGAGTTTATCATTTTAGACAAAGCAGGAGAAGAAGCTGAGTGGCTTCACGACTTCTTTGAGGATGTCCCTTGTTGGGACAAACCCGTACCTTCTATAATGATCCACTGCGATAGTCAGTCGTCTCTAGAAAGGGCACGGAGTTCTATGTACAACGGCAAGTCTCATCAAATTCGGCGGAGACATAAGACCGTTAGGCAGTTGATCACCACGGGTATAATATCCATTGATTACATAAAATCAAAGGATAACATTGCGGACCCACTGACAAAGGGCTTACCCAAAGATCATATGTTCTGCCTGTCTAGGGGTATGGGCTTAAAACCCAACCTATAAGGACCAATACGGTGGTAACCCAACCTTACGGACTGGAGATCCCAGGAACTAGGTTCAATGGAAAAACTAAGCTGTAAAGGTTCAGTTGAGCGCTTCGCTGGAAGCATAAGCACTTCGGATGGTGATTTCTGTAAAGAAACATCAATCCAAAGTCGTTCCCGAGATAGACATTAAGTGCTATCTGCAGTGTGGGTAAAGGTTAAGTTTTCAAAACCTTTAATGATCGTCAAACAATTGAGGTTAGGTTTGGGGAAACTTTAATGGTTCCTAACACTTGTAAAGTGGGGTATAGCAGGATACCTTGTAGGAGACCACCTATTTAAGTGCGAGGACAGGCCACCTAAAATGAACGCACTTAAGAATCCAAGAAGTGTCCATGACCACAACGAACAAAACATTACGAAGAACAGAGTAAGGGAAGTTGTTGTGTTGGTACCGTTGACTTGGATTACACTAAACACTAATGGTTCAAGACATCACGTTCACTGTGCAGTAAGTAAGTCCGATGGTATTCAACTATAGAAGGTTCAAAGCTGAAGCTACCTCTCCTGATACAACATCGGTCCGCTAAAAGATTGTTAGAAAAGGCACCATGTGAGTACGCCAAAATCTCTTTCAAGATGGGATTGTTGGAAATTACTAATTTGGAATTAAGTTTATCCCATTATTTATGACTCGAACAATTGGGGCCCCGCACGTCGGAAATGTCATTTCCACACACGTGCACACGTAGTGCCAAGTATCGCAAATTTCATTAGTGAAATAGATATTGGTACGTAAGTAATACGTTTGAGACATAGAATGATGGACGGTTATTGGCCAAATGATAAAATATTCCACATTGGTAAACAAAGGAAGAAGTGTAAGATGAAACGAGTCGGAAATCGTCGCGGAGCCGCGAAGGGCCGCGGCACATCCCCGTCGAAGCCGATGCGCCAGAGCGCCGCGGCGCCTCCCAGGCAGCGCCGTGGCGCTAATTAGGTGTTCAGTCACTGGAGCCGCGGCGCTTCGGAGGCAAAATGCTGTGATGGAAAGATGAAAAGTTTTGACTTTTGGGCTGGTTTTGGAGCATCGAATCTCCATTATTTGGCACATGAATTCAGCCATTATTTGGCTTAATGTAACCCCTCAATAAGTGTCATTACATGGCTATTGAAGACCATTAGTTGGCTAGTTGAGGGGTCATCTCCTTACACTATAAATTGAGGTATTTGGCTCAATTGTTCAACACTAACAAAAACACTTACAGAATTTTCTGAAATCTTATTCTTCTTCTCTAGCAAGTTTACTATACTCAAAGTTCTTCAAGAGTAACACTTGAGTTTTCTTTGCTCATTTGTTAAGTTGTTGTTGTATCTTGGGAGACTATTGCCTGACAATGTAAAAGGATATATACGGGGCAATCTTGTCTTAAAGACATAGTGCCATCACTCGACTCAGCAAATCATACAAGGAGTTTTTTTCGTTCTTGATTCCAGTTTGTTGTAATCTTTAGTTATCATTTCTAGCAAATTGTAATATTTACTTACTTTCCGTTTCCTGTAATTGTTGTAACCCACAAATCTAACAACTTCGATAGCAAAAATCTCATCTTCCACAAATACTTTTGGCTCCTTATTAAAATCATTACTTTCATACAAGAAAGTAGCACACAAGGCAAAAATGCTGATCTTTCTATTTGACTTATATTTTAATTTAAGAAGGTTAAAAGGAAAAAAGAAGATAAGAAAAAGCACTAGTGATGAAAGAACTAGTAGTAATAAGACTCATAGCGATAGAGATAGACCAGAAATAAGAGTAGTAGAATTCATAGAAGAAGTAGAAGATGAATCAGAAATAATAAAAGAAAACAACCAGATAGTAGAATCTCTACAAAAAATGAAAAGAGTAAATGCTATTATAGAAGAAGAACCTGAAAGTGATATAAAAGAAGAATATAACCAACCCGAAGAAACAGAAATAGAATCAGAAGATATAATAAATAAGGATGAAAACGATTATCCTGAAGAACAACTAGTAGATCCTAATCTAGAAGTAATAGAAAGGAGATGAACTAGATTACCAAACCATATACCAGCAGGACAACAAGCAGAATTTAGAGAATTTGTAGGATCAATGGCACAAGGAGTAAATTACAATGGATATTTTCTAGACTTAGACAATGTCTACGATGAACAGGAAATAGGAAGAAGAATAACATATTGGAACCTAGGAATGTTTATAGCGATAATGAACTCTACACACACAGAAAATCTAGAATATATGTACGAATTAATATCGAGAACATTAATAGGAAAAGTAGCATATTGGATAGAGTCTATAGCATACCAGCTAAGAGGAGAAGTAATGAGACATGCAACAGATTGGAAATCTATGCTAATGATATTTGATATTATACTAAAAAGAGAATTTTTAGGAGAAAAATGGCTAGTATCCAGAGAGAACGTATTTGCAGAAAGAAAAATTGAAATAATAATGAGTTTAAACAATATGAAGTGTTGTAAGATTAATAAATTACCAGAATATACGATTAGCTTTAGTAAATTCTTTTATGAAGCTAGATTCCTACCAGAAGAAGGATTAATATACCAACAACTTTATTATGACCACTTACCAACACCTTATAATACGGATATAACAAAAGAATATACTCAGCTAGAACCAAAAGAAAATACTTTAGGAGAAAGAATACGAGTATTACGAGCTTATCTAATGAGAAAATGCGAAGAATTTAGGACACAACAAAAGATTAAAAAGGATAAGAAATTAGGATTAAGGGAAATATGTGGATTTACAGAAAAAATGTTAGTATTCGGATGTGATGACAAAAGAAAAGAGAAGAAGTATAAAAAGCACAACAAAAGATATCAAACCAAAAGGTATAAGAAAAATAGTTATAAAAACTATAATAATAGACAAGATTATAACAACAAGCCTTATTACAAATCGTATAGGAAAAAGAGATTTAAAAGATATAAGAATACCCCAGAAACGAGGAAAAAATTTAGGTATAAGCGAAAATTCAAAAAGAGAAGATTCGTAAAACCTATTAACACAGAAAAGCGAAAGAATGTACATGCTGGAATTGCAATGAGAAGGAACATTATGCGAATAAATGCCCAAAACTAAAGAAAAAAAGAATAAAATACGTGAATACTACTCAATTTATAATGAGTCTACGACAGATTAAAGAAGACAATGATAAATGGTATGAATATGAAGACTTTTATGTAAGTCAAACGGATGAGGAAAATGAATCAGACTTAGATGTCCAGTTCATTAACCAACAATCAGAAAGTGAAAATTCTTCTGAATAAAATGAATGTATTAGAAAGAGAGAAAAACAAGTTATTAGAAGAAAGAGATTATTGGATACAATGCGACCAACACAATAGATACAAGTTGATTATAACTTCAACTACAAGTGAAACAGGAAGCAAATACTATTTAGATAGACATAAAAAGGTTAGAAAAAACCTTGGAAGAATAATGGAAAGAATAAACGAAATAAACTGGAAACTTATTGAGATAAGAAAACAGATACAAATTCTAATGACCAATGAAGACATTAGTCAAGAAGTAAGAGAATATGAACAAGATGAAAACCTTCAACAAAGGTTAAGAGATATGAATATAAGATAAATGGTAGCAATCTATATAGAAGCTCATATAGAATACAAGCCTAATAAGATGATAAAACAAAAAATCTTTATTGATAGCGGAGCAGACTTATGCTTAGGTAGAAAAGAAGTATTAGAATCACATAGATGGAAGAGAACCAGAACACATAGAGCTAAAGTATCAGGATTCAATGAGCAATCAAAAGAAATAGATATAATAGCAGAAAACATGATAATAATATTAGAAAAAACCATATTTAGATTACCAATAATATATCAATTAGATAATATGAAACAACAAGTGTTGTTAGGAAACAACTTCCTAGATTACTTTAAAACACAAGTTGTAGATAATAACACCTTTAGCTTACAAACACCTTGTAATAAATGGATAGTATTAAAAAGAATATTACCAATACATACATTGAGATTATGTACTATAAAAAGTGATAGAAATAATAATTTTCAATTATTAAAAGAAAAATATCTGAATACTTTAAAAACAAACTTTGGAGAAAACCCAATCCAATTATGGGAAAAAGAAAAAATATATGCAGAAATAAAACTGATAGACGAAAATGAAATAGTAAGATCAAAACCTATCAGATATAGCCCAACAGACCAAGAGGAATTTAAAGCCCAATTAAAAGAATTGTTAGATCTAAAACTTATACAAGAAAGTAGAAGCCCACATAGTAGCCCAGCCTTTTTAGTAAGGAAACATAGCGAACAAAAACGAGGAAAAGCCAGAATTGTAATAGATTATAGAGAATTAAACAAGAAGACCATATTTGATGGATATTTCTTACCATACAAAAGAAACCTCATTAACAGATTAGGGAATAAAAAATGGTTTAGCAAGTTTGATTGTAAACGCGGTTTTTGGCAAATAAAAATGACTAAGGAATCAAAATCCTTAACAGCCTTTAGTGCCCCACAAGGACACTACGAATGGAATGTATTACCATTTGGATTAAAGAATGCACCACAGATATTCTAGAGAAGAATGGATCAGTTATTTAGAACATTAACAGATTTTTGTATAGTATATGTCGACGACATATTAATATTTAGTGATAATCTAAATGACCATATAAAACACCTAGAAAAATTTATAGTAACCATAAAGCAACACGGTATACTATTATCAGAAAAGAAATTCGAGATATTTAAAAATAGCATTGAATATTTGGGATATATCATAGATAACCAAGGATTACAACTACAAGAACACATAGTAACAAAGATAAAGAACTCTAAGGAAAAATTAGAAAGTAAAAAAGAAGTACAACAGTTTTTAGGAATAATAAATTATGCTTCAGATCATATAAAAGATTTACCACTCTTGAGGAAACCACTACAAGATTTGATAAAGAAAAATGTAACCTTTGAATGGAAACAAGAACATACTGAGGCTATAAAAAACATCAAAGAGAGGGTAAAATCGCTACCAAAGCATAGAATACCTACTGAAAAGGATCAACTAGAACTTTTTACTGATGCAAGTGATATAGGATGGGGAGCAGTTCTCATAGCCTATGACAAAGAAGATATAGATAAGGAAAAGCCACTTATTTGTGGACACGGAGGAGGAACATGGAAATCAAATGAGAAAAATTATCACATAAACGAGAAAGAATTATTAGCAGTAAAATTTGGGATAAAGAGATTTCATTACCACTTGTTACCAATAAAATTTAATTTTAGAACTGATAACACACAGGTGAAGGCTTTTATTACAAATAAAATAGATCATTTACCAGAATTAAATAAAAGGAGAAAATGACAATCTTTCTTTTGTTGTTATGACTTTATTGTTAAGAATATATCTGGAACTAAAAATGTTTTAGCTGATTTTCTTAGCAGATACAATGTCGAACAACAGTGACAAAATAGAAGAATATATTACCAAAGCCTTACAATCCATTATACAAACAAATGAAATCCTAACAGCCAAATTACAAGAAAATACCAACACTGTCAACCAACTCAAGGAAGTCATAAAAGACTTGATAACTTTGAAAAATATACAAAGTGAAACAACATCATCATCCAGAACACCTCCTACTACACTGAAAAAACCAAACCTCACACCATTTATATCAAAGTTAGCAACCATGCCATCAAATATACCATCTTCTTCATCACCCATATCCATGGCAGACAAGCTGAGATACACACCTGAGTACATCACATCATATGAAAAGATCAACAAATTTTATGATTACAAGATTAACCCTCATATTATCAGAAGTGCAAAAATGAGCAGGTATCCAAGGTTCATATGCAGCGAACAAGCAAATCCAGAAATAGTGTCAAAACTATTTACTTATGGATTTATTGACAAATTAATAGTCAATGAGAGCATGAGCAACATCGCAAGACTACCAAGAAAGTGAGCATTCATGACCTTAAAACCCTGAATATGCCACTGCTAATGTTCCATGTCGAAAATACTGAGTTCAGTTGAACCTTGAACGTGCAGTATACAAGCTCCAACCGCCTCTAACTAGCATCATTTCAGCCTTTCCATTTTTCCGATGTCTAATGTATGAAGTTGTTTTTGAACTTGCTTTGTTCTTTTTTTGGTAATGTTGCAGATGTGGTGAAGGTACTAATGGAAGCACATCCCGAGCTCGCAATGACTGTTGATGTATCAAATACGACATCTTTGCATACAGCAGAGAACCAAGGGCACATAGAGGTTGTGAATTATCTCTTGGAGTCACAAAGCAGTTTGGCCACTATAGCTAAAAGTAATGGGAAAACAGCGCTGCATTCTTCTGCAAGAAATGGGCATTTGCAGGTTTTGAAGGCTCTTTTGAGTAAGGAGCCAGGGATTGCAACACGGATGATTAATAAGGGACAGACTGCACTTCACATGGCTGTCAAAGGACAAAATCTCGAGGTAGTGGAGAACTGATTAAAGCTGATGCTTCATTAGTTAACATGGTTGACAATAAGGGCAACACACGTTGCATATTGCATCTCGGAAAGGGAGCGCTGAGGTATCTTTCATCTAAAACGTATTCTGTATTGCTGATATTTTAGTTAATGAATATTATTTGTTTACCTGAACATTAGATGAAAACAGTTTCTAGTTAGAGTTTTAGGACTTTGTTTATCGCGATAATCTTAGTTTAGCAATACCACATACCATCGGAAGAAAATAGTTAAATAGTATAGACTTACATGAGATTGCTTCATTTAGGTGTTATAAGGATATTTTTCTGAGCAGAGTGTTAAACCTTAGTTTCTGGAAAGCTAGATTTATAGATGGCCTCCCCTCTCTTTTTGCTGTAAAGATTAAGAGAACCTTAAGAAAAGATTCAGAGGATTATCAGATTCAATGGGATCTTTATTCTTACGGTCAGCTAATAGGCAAATGCACGGAAGAAGGATTAGCTATGTGCAATGATCTGAAATTACAGAAACAACTTAAAAAGCAGAAATTGACAGAAAAAATCCAATTAGAGGAATTTTGCTAACAATTCGCATTTGATCAACCAACCTCTTGCCAAATTGGGAAAAAGAGGAAAAATCCGGTTAAACCCCATAAAAACAGTACTATGAGAAGTACAAATCTGAGTCTTATAAGAAGTATACGGCAAAGAAAAGAGTCAGAAATGCGAAAAAGGGTTATATCCCTAAGAGAGAAAAAAAGACTCCTACATGTTATACATGTGGTGAAAAGGGACATTATGCCAATAGGTGTAAAAAGAACAAGGTCGATAAAATCAAGATAGGTGATGATCAAATTCCTGTAGGAATTAAGACAGATCCTACTCCCAGCGATATGGGATTCACTGACTATTTTAAGGATGAATGACGACCATATTCGTGGGAGTAGAATTTGTCTTAATTCCTACGGGAATTTGATCATCACCTATCTTGATTTTATCAATCTTCTCATCCTGAGAGATGAGAGAAATAGCTACCAGTCACTATGAATGCAATGTCTGCACGAAGTTTGTGGAAAATTCATTTGTCTAAGAATGTAAGAATGAGACCCTAAATTCTAGATTTGCTCTGTATCTCGGTACAGAAAACGAAAGTTGTACAATATTTCCAGCCTCAAGTGGTACATTTTTTACCTCAAAGATTTGTACTAAAACCTCCCTAACTTTTTGCGACCGGGGATTTGAGGACGTTGCTGTTCTTTTTGCACCTTTCCCTTAAAGACAAAATTTTACACTATTTTCACGTCTACTTCTGTCAATTTCTTTTTCATTGATGTATTGCTTGCACTTGAAAAAAGCCAAAGGGCCTTCTTTTGCTGATAATATTAATGAAGAGGAATTGTTGATCACAGAGGAGAACAGACTTGTTTCGAGCTTATGCAGATTGTTAAATTGCTGCTCGCGCAGAATGAAACAGACACGAAAGTTATCAACAGGTCCCACGAGACAGCTCTCGACACTGCTGAGAAAATGTCACAAGCTGAGACAGTAGCCATACTGCAAGAACGCGGCGTTCAGAGTACCAAAGTCCTCAATCCACAGGCAACGAATCCTGCAAGAGAGTTGAAGCAAACCGTTAGTGACATCAAGCACGAGGCATAGCCAAGCGGCTGCACAAGATGCACCGGGAGGGCCTTAACAACGCGATCAACTCAACCACAGTCGTAGCTGTACTCATCGCCATGGTTGAGTTGATCGCGTTGTTAAGGCCCTCCCGGTGCATCTTTTGCAGGAATATTTCAAGTTCCAGGGCAATATTATATGGATCCAGATAACCTCCCAGAAGGCCATATAATCGGAGAAGCAAACATATCGAACCACCCTGGATTCCTTGTCGTCTTTATCTTCGACTCCATCGCGTTATTCATCTCGCTCGCAGTTGTGGTTGTCCAGACAACAGTTGTGGTGATTGAAAGCAAAGCAAAGAAGAAGTTGATGTCCATCATAAACAAGCTAATGTGGGCGACATGTGTGTTTGTTTCAGTGGCATACTTGGCGCTGTCATTTGTAGTCGTTGGGACGCGTTATAGGATGATGGCGATTGTTGTGACAATTCTCGGAGCAACTATAATGGCTTCGACAATCTCAGTAATGTTATATTGGGTCATTAGGCATCGGATTGAGTCATCAAACAAGAGGAGTATGAGAAAGAACTCTATGGCTAGCATGTCTATGGAATGGTCTGATTCAGTCCTCTCTGATGACAACTATGAATTCAAGCTTGTAACTTCTTTTTTTCTGCTCAAGTTAGGGGGATTTGACAATTGAAATTTATTTTTGGTGGAAAGTTTTGAAAGTAGTGCTATGTTAACACTTCATATGGCTCGAACCTCCAACTTACTAATTGGCGATACGAATACTCAATCATGTGAGATTTTATTTTTCATATTTCTAGTGTTATCTTAGCCAATAGCTAAGAACCTGTATAGAGAAGGATTTTCAGCGGGCAGCAATTGTTCCGTACCAACTACCATTACTTACTAGTAGAGGATGGAATTTCCATAAGAATGAACATAATTGATGTTGAAATAGTTGTTGGCATTAAACCTTGTGTAATGCAAATAATTAAAGAAATTGTCATTTTTCCTCTGTTTTTTCTTGTGGGTACTCTTTCCTCTCTACTTTTTTGGAAAGATAATTTTTTTCCTTATATTGAATTATTTTTATTGGATTTGTAAAGAGTTAGTAAAAAGGAATAGTCTCGCACGCATGACAAATGAGTTTGCAAGACAAAACAAATTGATTTGCCCCCCACTCCCCCCCCCCTATGCGTGAGTATACTTGAGGCCTAATCTGGTTTTGCAAAAATTATTTTAATATTCTTTAGTCTACTAGAAAAGTGTCCAGTATTAATTTCAGCTCCTTGTTTGAATATAGTAACAGTCATGTGATTAATATTGTAACACGGATTTGAAATATGTATAGCTAGAGGTGTTCACGGTTTGGTTATAAATTAATCCAAACCGAAAATCAAACCAAATCGATTAAATAAGCAGATTTTTATTTGGTTTTGGTTTGGTTTTATTAAAATAAAATTTAAGGAAAAATCGAACCAAACCGACAAATTTTATATAAATTTTTTTATAATTATATCTACACAATATATTAATTTTTATAAATTATTTCAAATACTTTGTATACTTCTTTATCAAAATTTTATTTATCTCTAATAGACTAATGAACTTACACCTTAATTAAACCCATATCTTAAAAGAAGTCACAATCCAAACTCATTTATTCAAAGAAATAACTATGAAATTTACCTAAAATTCTTTATATTTCCTATAAACTAACTTATAGATATTAAGAATTTTTCTCCATAATCCAAGAAAATTATAGCCACCGCAATAGAAGGATAATAACGAATTATAAGTTGGAAAATGATGAAAAAATCTTTTCTAATTGTAGGAAAAAAATAAAAGAGAAAAATATCATTAAGTTTCTTAAAAACCGAAACACCAAACCAAATCAAATCGAATCAAACTGACTACAATCAAACCGATAGTTGTGTATTATATTTGATTTGATTTTGATTTTGATTTTAACTAAAAACTAACCTAAACCTAACCATGAACACCCATGTACAGCCCTTTAACTAACCATTAATTCTCCTCTCTGCAACATCTCTAGCAACCTCTTATATAAATAGCATCAGTTGTGAACAAAAGAGTACATAGATAAAGAAAATTCTAACAAGAGGCAGTTGCGACTCTTATGTAATTTATATGAATTTTTTTCTTTCTATTTTGAGATGTTTTTGATAGAAACCGTGTATGAATATCACGGACAAAATAAGTATGTTTAGATTACTTATCATATTTTGTAGAATTGTATAATTGTAATTAGGATATTAGTATTATATTAGGAATAGGATTTTCCATATTTAGATATTGTATATTGTATATATAGACATCTTTATTAATGAAAATAATTAAGGGATTATTCTCTTTCATGGTATCAGAAGTCTAGGGCTAAAATACATTCTCCACAACAAGCTTCCGTTGCTCGTTTCTGTCCTCGGAATCCGAGCCGTTTCTATCCTCGGAAGTCGAGCCCTTCCCTCCCTTCTTCCCAAATTCTCTTCCAAATCCCTGATTCTCCTCTTGTTCTTTCGTCATGTCTACCTCAAAGAACACGTTTCATCATGCCGTTACACTCGTCAACATCAAGAACCACATCCCTATTGTTATTGAGATGGAAAACGTCCAATACGCGACGTGGGCGGAATTATTTAAAGTTCACGTACGCTCGCATCAAGTCCTTCATCACATCATCCCCTCGGTAACATGCAAGGAGAAGGTGCCTACCCCCGAGGATGACCCTACGTTATGGATGACTCTTGATGCTACAGTTCTCCAGTGAATTTATTCCACTATCTCTATGGACCTCTTGCAGACAATTATTGAGCCCGAAGCTACAGCGATGGAAACTTGGAATAGGGTGCGTGAAATCTTCCAAGATAATAAATATTCCCGTGCCGTCACTCTTGAACATGAATTTTCTCATGTCAATATGGAGGACTTTCCGACTGTCTCAACCTATTGTAAAAGGCTAAAGGAATTGACGGATCAACTCAAGAATGTTAGTGCGCCCGTCACAAATGATCGTCTTGTTCTTCAGATGGTTGCAGGCATATCCGATGCTTATAATGGCTTAGGGACACTTCTAAAGTAATCCACTTCCGCTGTTCTACTAGGCCTGTTCTATGCTCACGTTAGAAGAGGCCGGTTTGGCTAAAAAGGCAGCTACCAGAGCTAATTCCGTCATGATGATGGCCACATCCGCTGACCCTCACTCGGATAATTCTAGCCAAAACTGTAACAACGGTGGAGGCAAAAAGGGTCAAAATTGAAAAAATAATGGCAAGAATCACGGCGACGGTCGCGGCAATGGCTGTGGTCAGAACAGTGGCGGACTTGGTGGCAATGGGCCGGCTAGGCCACAGTACCAATGGTCGCCGCCTTAGCCCAATGCAAACTGGTCGTGGGGCTGCTGGGCCAGTGGCCCAACACGGCCTATCCCACATACCCAGCATATCCAATGAATTGGACTGGCTAGAGGCCCAATTCCCAGTGGCAGACGTCTCAGCCCAAGCAGCAGGCAGGCCTGCTTAAGCCTCAACCTCAGCAGGCCTTCGCTGCTGCGGGCCCAATTTCTAGTCCGGCACATACGGATATTGAGCCCGCGATGCATACATTTGGATTAAATTCCCTAGACGTAAATTGGTATATGGACACCGGAGCCACTTCTCATATGACGTCCGCACAAGGTAACCTCTCGTCTTATTTCAATTTGAGTAATAATCGAGGCATAATGGTTGGTAATGGCAATTCGATTCCAATTCATGGTTCTGGTCACACAAAAAATTATCCCCCCACATCCACCTCTAGTCCTAAAAAATGTCCTTCATGCCCCACACTTAATTAAAAATTTGGTGTTTGTCCGAAAATTCACCACTGAAATTTGATTTTCTGTTAACATTGACCTCTTTGGTTTTTTTGTGATGAATTTCACAACGGGGATACCTCTAATGAGATGTAATAGTCGTAGAGAGCTTTATCCAATCACCACCACCACCATTTCCACGAGTCAACCCATTCCATCAACGTTTGACGCCCTTGCTCCTTCTTTGTGGCATGCACGTTTGGATCATCCAGGGTCGACTATTATTTCTTCTCTTCAAAATAAAAATTTGATTGATTGTAAGAGTACGCGTAGTACTCAAAGTTGTCCTTCTTGTCCATCAGGGAAACATGTTAGCTTACCTTTTGTAGCCTCTTCTTCTAGTACGTTGATGCTTTTTGACATTATTCATAGTGATTTATGGACATTTACCGTTTTAAGTTCTTTGGGTTAACGTTATTATGTGTTATTCTTGGATGATTATTCTATTTTTTGTGGACCTTTCCTTTGTCGAAAAAATCTCAAGTTTTTTCAACTTTCTTAAAATTTAGAGCATTCATATGTCCCCAATTTGAACAGAAAATTAAAAATATTTAATGTGATAATGGAAGGAAATATGATAATGGGTCATTTTGAGAATTTTGTGACATTAATGGCATATTTTTTTGGTTTTCTTGTTCTCATACGCCCTCACAAAATGGGAAGGCCGAAAGAAAAAATTGGTCCATCAATAACATTGTCCGAACATTGTTGGCCCATGCTTCAATACCTCCTTCTTTTTGGCATCATGCGTTACAAATGGCTACCTACCTCCTTAACATTCTCCCTAACAAAGGTTTAGCATATCAATCCCATTTAAAATTCTTTATAATAAAGATCCCTCGTATTCTCATCTTAGGGTGTTTGGGTGCTTGTGCTATCCACTTTTTCCGTCCACTACAATTAATAAACTTCAAGCTCGGTCTACCGCTTGTGTATTTTTGAGTTTTCCGTCTAATCATCATGGTTACAAATGTTTTGATTTATCTTCCAATAAAATCATAATTAGTCATCGTGTTATTTTTTTATGAAACTCAATTTCCGTTTGCTAAAGTATCTAATTCCGTGTCGAGTAATTATAATTTTTTTGACGATGCTCTCTCCTCGTATATTCTCCAACAGTGGGTCCACCCTACCCATGAGTCACATCTGCCAGCAGGCCCACTGCGTGCTGGTCCACATAATACCGACCAGTCCCGTGAGCCAGGCCCAGTAAATCACCAACTTGACCCACTTTTAAGGCCAAAGATGCCCACTGCCTGCGGCGTCTGCCCCACAGCCTCCCCCAATATCCCGGTCGGTTAGATTACATTACGAGTCAAGGACCCGTTACTCATAGCAAAAGTAGTATTTTTAAACCTAAACAACATTTTAATTAAAATTCTAATGTCACTAAATCACCCCTACCAAGTAACCCAATGTCTGCCCTTCATGACCCGAATTGGAAAATGGCCACGGATGATGAATTTAATGCTCTTATTTAAAATAAGACGTGAAAGTTAGTGCTCCATCCGCCTGGTGTCAATATTATTCGTTCTATGTGGATTTTTACTTATAAGGAATATTCTGACGGTTCTTTTGAGCGGTATAAGGCCCGTCTTGTAGGTGATGGCAAAACACAATAGATTTGCGTAGATTGTGGAGAGACATTTAGTCCGGTGGTCAAACCGGCAACTATTCGCATTGTGCTTAGTCTGGCTCTCTCAAAAGCATAACCCATTCATCAACTGAATGTGAAAATGCTTTCTTACACGGTGATCTTAAGGAGACAGTATACATACATCAACCCTTGGGTTTTAAGGACCCTAATTATCCTCACCATGTCTGTTTGCTGAAGAAGTCCTTATACCCCCTCTTGGACTTTGAGAAAACAGATTTTCGACTAAGTATCAAACCGATTTTAAATGTTAAAACATGACTTGGACTTTGAGTTGTGAAACTAGAATGGGCCGATTAAAAAGGGACCCAGAATTTGGCCTAAGTGACTTGAAATAATTGGGTTGTTGGGATTCAGATTTAGAAATGGGCTAAAAATTAACACTTGGTTAGAACACGGGCTGAGACCATTTAGTTAATTGATTTTGACATTAAGTGTATGTTTGGTTCTGCGGTGGACATAATTGATTTTGAAAGAATTGATTTTCACATAATTGATTTTGACAATAATTGATTTATGTTTGGATGCAACAATGTAAAAGTGATTGTTATCAATTCATGATGTTTGGATAGTTTTGATCAAAATTGCTTTTGAATGTAAAATTACCAAAATGGACATAGTCAAATACATATAAATAAAAATTATTAAAATAATAGTGAAATATGAAGTATCTAAATAAAAATTACAAATAGATAATAGAATTTAAAGTGCAATAAAGTACTTAAATATTAGTAGAATATTATTACAATACTAATTTAAAGTGCAATATAGTACTTAAATATTATTACAATACTAATTTTGCACCAACCAAAAAGCAAAAATTAAAGAGGCATTGAAGGAAGAATTAAAGAGGAGACCTGTAGCAACTTTAAAGAGGGCAATGAAGGTGGGTAGATTGTTGATGAAAATTAAAGAGGGTAATGAAGGAAAAGGTAAAAATTCAAATTGAAATAAATGTAGAATTGATTCTACTCACCTTAGAAGCTAGAAATTGTAGATTCTTAGAATCAATTTTGAAGAGGAGAATTGATTTTGGAGAGGAAATCCAAACACCCAGATTTTGCTCATTTTCACGAAAGTAGCAACCCAGAAACACTTCTGGGTTGCCAGAATCGAAACCAAACATGCACTAAAACTATCTTGGACTTGAGTATTCTCTAAAGTGTTTTGGAAAGTAGAATGTGATGTTGACTATGAGAATATAACATGCAAAAAGAAGCAAAGAAAACCATTTTTACTATCTTTTTCCAAAACCGAATTTATCTCTTTTAAACGAATTATACCACTTTCAAAACTTGGAAAGGATTTTAAAGTGCAAGTGTGAAATTAGTCAATATAGTGGGACTAAATGTAGAGTTCTACTAAAATTCACATTTGAGTGTTTTTAGTCCGAAAACGAAAGCATTCTATTTCTTGGTAGAAGTTTTAACTCTTTGTTTAAAAAAAAAAAACTTGAGTTTGAATAAATAAAATGACAAGTTATTTTATGGATTTTAAACACTAAGTCAATTTAAATCATTTTGAATATGTTATAGAGCATGTAGGTCAATCGTATTCTACAGATTCTTAATACCGATGTGCTAACACCTTTCCCGGGGGATCACCGGAACTCTTACCTTGACTCCGATTCAGATAGGATTTTTCAATGAATTTGAATAAACCATTTCACACTAGTTTTCCTAATTTATCTATAAATTAGGTGGCGACTCTAAAATAATTATCTAAACTTAGAGCATCATCCAAATTCTTAGTAGTTCTTTATGCGCTCACCTGTGTAAAAAGTGAACCGTAACAATGTTATGTATAGGTTTTGGACCAAGCTTAATCTATGTAAAGGACCCTTGAAAGAGCTAATGAAAACTGAGATTGGCAGTATAGACATGAGAGACTGGCAACTAGAGAGAGACTTCTGATTATCCAAACTGAGATAACACAATGCATAGGACTAACAAGCAAAACTGATTATAAGGAAATAGAGAAGCAAGATCTTGCTGAGCTACACAAATGATCTGATTTGCAAGAAAATGTCTAAATGAAGAAGTCTAAGGCTCATTGGTTGGGTGTAGAAGATGGAAATAATAAATACTTTTTTGCTTGTATGAAGGTAAAAAGTAATTCTAATAACATTTTCATACCGAAGAAGGCTGATGGTAGGATTGTGCATAATCATGAAGACATTGAAGAGGAAGTTTTATAGTTTTATAAGGGGATGATGGGAGCACACACTTCCTCTTTGCCATGCATTGATATTAATATTATGAAAATAGGTCATGCATAGGCTTACTGCAGTAAAGGCACTTATGTTTTGATGTTACTCAAGCTGAAATCAAGATTGCACTATTTGATATAGAGGATAACAAGGCACCTGGGGTTGATGGTTTCAATGCTTTGTTTTTTAAGACAGATTGAACTGTAGTAGATTCATTAAGCACATCATAAGATACGTTACCAAACAATGGTGGGGTGTCACATCCATTCAAAATATAACTTATTTCAGCATCATCACTTATCGTAGATTCATTAAGCACATCATAAGATACATCGACTATTGGATTAACAATACACTAAAATTGATCATTTGTATCATATGATAATGTACTATCATTCAAATCACAAGTGCCAACACTAGGTGGATACAAATCGACCTTGTAAGAAGAGTCAATTCGGTCATTAATAGGATCAACTAGTGTAGGAACACTCTCATCAATGGCACTATCAATACATGAAAAAGAATCATTAAGCTCACACATAGACAAGCTACTACTCACACTCACATCACAAACTTGTTTATTCAAAGAGTTTAAAGTGTTGAGTTTAGATATTGTACCTTGAAGTTCATAAGATGAATCTTCTTTACCTTGACCTTCCAATTGCAAGCTCACTAGACCAAGTGAAGAGATGGTCTTGGCCTCCATTCTCTCTTTCAAGGATGGGAGTTCTTCACATAAAGACTCCTTTAACATTCCATTTCCTTGAGTACCTAAAAAAGCATCTTCACAATAAGATGAAGAAGTAGAAGGGTTAGATCAAAATTGTGGCAACTTCACATCACTCCATGCATCTTCTACTTTTTCCACTCGTGAGTTGCCACTTTGCACTCCATTACTCCTCTCTATTTTTGTCTCTCAAGTTCATTAGACCTCTTAGTTCCACAAAGAGCACTTTTCTTTCCCTCTACATGAAATGGTACGGTAAACTCCCCTTCTTGTGGAAAGGCCCAATTTCACGCATAAGGAACATTTTCCCTCCTTCCTTTGACTTCTTCTTTGGGAATTGACTTTGGTCTATACCTTTTTTCATTTGGCTCGGGATAATGGTACCTCAAGTTCCTCTTCAATGCATCTCAAGTCTCAATTGGACTTCCAATCTCCCTTGCTCTTTTGCTATTGTACTTTCCAATATTTGGCAAGCTTCCCTTCAAAAGTTCTAAGAGTCAAGTACATCTTCATTCCTTCTGAATAGTTGTAGCTAGCAAAGATTTCATTCATCATGAGTTCCCATTTGTCACACTCTTCGCCGCTAGCTTCCATAGACAAGGTAGGAAATTTCACATTGGGGTGTTGCACCTTTACATTTGAATTCTTTTTGGAGGTACAAGTGGAAATAGAAGTTTCCCCCTTTCATCCACTACGTACCTATGCCAATCGTGTTCATAAGCAACCCCATGATCTTCAAACCAAGAATATCCCAAACAAAAGTCACATGTACTCATACAAAGTACTACACACCACACTTCCTCTTGATATTCCCCATAATAAAAGGAAACATTCACCATATCGACCTAATTTCCCTTTTTGCCAATATAAGGGTCTTCTTTCTTAGTCCAATGTAATCCTAGCTGGAGTGTGGCTTGAGGAGTAATGTAACAACCACAATAATGGTCATTAATTTCAAGTCGAACTCCCAATTATTATGTACTTTCGCCAACATTGAATGTACTATTTTGTTAGGCTCATTTCTCATGTTGTCCTTCCGTTGAGCTCTTCTCATAACACTTTGTGTAGTGTTGGAGGAATATGGTTTCATACCTCCATAATAATAATCGAACTCCACGAGGAGGTACCTCTTTAAAACACTCAACAAAATAAGAAAATATGTTAAGTTAGTGAAAATAAATCTCACAATCACTCAAGTGTGTGCACCTTTGATAAATCAGAAATTATCTCAGCTAATAATTGTACGTATGTTAATATGATTGGTCACAAGGGATTTAGATATATATTCTTGTCTGGAATAGATTCTTGTTCGACTCGAAGAATGGATGACTCGATTAAAAACTAACGGACTTGAATATTTCCTTCACAAACCCAGCCAACTGGGCCTGCCTACCCGAGCCCAGTGGCGCCCCTCGCTGGCAGTCCATTGTCGAGAGGCCTGATGCCTGGAAACCCACTGGGTGGTAGCCTAGTCCCAAGTAGTGGCGGCCCAGCAACTGTCAGCCCACTCCCGGGCAGTCTATCTCCAACACTCTCAGCCTCCGTACCCATCACACGTCAGCCCGATATCACCTCTCTTATCCAACCAACTCCAATTCCGGCCCAACGACCAGTCACTCGTAGTCAACATGGGATTTTCAAACCAAATAAAAAATACGGTCTTCAATCCTATGTTATCAAATCATTGTTACCTCATAATCATGTGTCTGCCCTTAATGACCCGAATTGAAAAATGGATATGGATGATGAATATAATGTTTTTATTAATAATAGGACGTGGGATTTGGTGCCTCGTCCTCCTGATGTGAATGTGATTCGGTCTGTGTGCATTTTTAGTCATAAAGAAATATTTGATGGTACATTTGAGAGGCATAAAGCCCGTCTTGTAGGTGATGGAAAGACTCAACAGGTTGGTGTGGACTACGGTGAGACTTTCAGTCTGGTGGTCAAACCAGCAAATATCCGCACGGTACTAAGTCTGGCTCTTTCAAAGGCATGGCCTCTGTATCAGCTTGATGTGAAAAATACATTCCTGCATGGAGAACTCAACGAAACAGTGTACATGTATCAGCCCATGGGGTATAGAGACCCCACTTATCCTAATCATGTATGCTTACTGAAAAAATCCGTGTATGGGCTCAAACAAGATCATCGGGCCTGGTACAAGAGGTTTGCAGAATATATTTCTAATAATGGGTTTTTTAATAGCAGGTCTGATCATTCTCTCTTCGTATAGCGTTAGGGTAATGATATAGCTTACATCATTTTGTATGTGGATGATATTATCTTAACTACTTCATCTGATGTTATTCGTAAGTCTATCATGTCTCTTCTTAGCTTAGAATTTGCTATGAAGGATCTAGGACCATTGAGCTACTTCTTGGGGATAGTTGTAACACGCCATGCAGGTGATTTATTTTTGTCTCAAAAGAAGTATGCAGAAGAAATCATTGAACGGGCTGGAATGTCCTCGTGTAAGCCGTCCTCCACTCCGGTTGATACTAAATCAAAGTTGAGTGCTACTTCCAACATGTCATATGTTGATCCATCACATTACCGTATCCTTGCAGGCGCCCTGCAATATCTTACTTTCACAAGGCCTGACATATCTTATGATGTGCAACAGATTTGTCTATTCATGCATAACCCGATAGAGGATCACATGCATGCTCTCAAGCGCATTGTGCGCTATATTTAGGGCACTCTCGATCATGGCTTGCATCTATATCCATCTTCGACAACCACTCTCATTTCTTACACAGATGCAGATTGGGGTGGATGTCTGAATACCACGCTTCACGTTTGGGTATTGTGTCTTTCTTGGTGGCAATTTGATATCTTGGTCCTCCAAACGGCAAGCTAACTTGTCTAGGTCCAGTGCCGAAGCGGATTAGCACACTTTCGGGAAGAACATAGAATAGTAGAAGATCCAGCATGCAGAACACGGCGATCATTATAAATTCACGAATTAGAAATGA